>BQNB010034190.1:0-20181 GCA_026074375.1 Tanacetum coccineum
TAAAAGCTAAAAGCTAGGTCTTCAAGACTTGTGTTTCTTCACTGAGTGTAAAGACCTCTTGTGCTTGTTGTGTGAGAAGAAAACCCTTAATCAATCTTGGCCCTTGAATTGCCTTTGTCCCCAAGCAAAGTGATCTTGTCCCTTGATGTTGTTGTCGTTTTTAATGCCCAATGGGGTGATTGGGGATTGCCAAGGTGGCAATCACCCATGTGGGGTGTGGGGTGAGGGATAGTGAAGGTTTTGTCTGATAGGAACAGGAAACTAGGTGGGGGAGATAATGAATAGTACCCTTTGTGTTTTGGCGGGTAATGAGGGTGTGTCTGTTTGTTTAATTTGGACAGGGTAGGAGTTTTTAGAGTTTGGCAAAATTGACCCTCCAATTTGATAATAGGTATTGCAAGAGTGGTCCTTGTGGGTATAAGTGAATTTGGGGTGTGGCAGATTCAGCCCCCCAACGTGTATTGTGTTGTTACACGTATAGTCCATGTGGGGGTTAACAATTTTTGGGACTTGGCATTTTTGGCCCTCAAGAGTGTATATTGCATTTGCAGCCATCGTCCTTGTGATATATCGGCCTTTTAAGGATTAAGAGTATAATGACTTAATGGCAGTTAAGTCATTTGGGCTTATTTATTTGTTTTTGGGCCTGTTGGATTAGAAAGGGGAAATGGGCTATTTTAATTTACTTGGGCTTTAAGGTCTTCATGTAATGAATAAATGGGCTGACCCGGCCCATCTAATGGGTGCGGGTGGGCCCATTTAACATTTCTTCATTTTCGGCTTTGACTTTGACTGTTGACTTTTGCGGGGTTGACTTTGTCTTTTTCATGCTTTTCCATTTCGTGCTCGGTTTTGTCCGTTTTTGCTTGATTTTTCGTTCTTTTGTCGGATATCTGTTTCCTACACAATATAAATGAAAACATACGAATACAATGTATTTTTGGTACATTTTTGGTCATTTACGTCCGGTTTTAATGGAAAAGGGTATGTGTATTTAAGCACATACCAAAATCTCCCATACTAAATTATTGTCGTGTCCTCACGCAATGCCATAAAGTAAGCACTTAGAAAACCAAGAATCTCGATTCCCCTCGACTAATAACCTCGAAAAGTAGCTAAGTGTTCATCAAGGGGAATTAAAGACTCATAAGTTTTAAAAAGCCCCGTTTTTACCATTATTAAATACACACTTATTTCTACACATATTTTTGTTCCTTTCATTTTTCTTTTTTTGTACTTTTCATATTAAGCAACTAACTAACATATTTGAATTTCGTTATTTTATAACTTTTAGGGATCATAGAACAAGATGCATTTCGATCCGAGAATGTCCCAAAAAGGATAAATTCATCGTCCCTGACTTTTCACTTATTCCAAACCAAGCTTAAAACGAAATCACCGCTAAATATGAGTTAAGATGCTAACACTACTCATATTTGCAACTTGTGAACTTTTCACTCCCGTCGATTATTATATTTAGGTGAATGTGCCATTTCGAATTTCAACTATGGATCAACGTTTTGCAAAAATTCCATGCTTTACATTCCACCCGAGAATAATGAGTTTGAAGGCGAGATCATCCCATGTAGCGACTTTCGTCTCGGCACATCCCAACCTCGCGGCTAAGTGACCAGACTTTTGACACATCACAGAGACTAGTATCGAGACTCACGGACCTTTGGTTTCAAAGACTCTTAGGTTTTTCGTATATACATAGCTTATTTAGAAAAACTTAAAATAAAATAGTCTTAGTTCAAAAGCATATTTAAATTTAAGAAAAAGAGATTTTCCCTATATTTATTAATTCACATTTACTACAATTATTCATTCTTAAGGAAATCCTTTACCTTTTAGAAGGCTGCAACATCGGTTGTGAGCCGGCAAGATGCAACAAACTTTTATCAGTCTCAGATTATTATTCTTACTATGGGCTTTCTTTAGAAGGCTGCAACATCGGTTGTGAGCCGGCAAGATGCAGCAAACTTTTATCAGTCTCAGATTATTATTCTTACTATGGGCTTTCTTTAGAAGGCTGCAACATCGGTTGTGAGCCGGCAAGATGCAGCAAACTTTTATCAGCCCACAGTTTATAATTATTACTCATTCATTTTTTTAGAGACATATAATTACCATGATATAGAGAAAATTTCGTTTTAGAGAATTTAAGTATAAATTTGAACTAAAATTATTGATATAGACTATACTTCAAAAATTGTTGATTTAAGTTTAATTTTCAAAAATAGCACGTATTATTAGTCCGGTTAGAAGCTTATGGGAGAAAAAGCCACAAATTACACACATGAGCTCTTAAGATTTCCAAATAATCCTTGTTTAGCATCCAACTCATACTTAACTCTATCATTTTTCGTTCTTCGCAATCTGCGAACGCTTAGTCTAAAAGTTAAGGAACAAGCTAGAGCTCAACACGCTCGATCGAGTCAAAATTTACTCTTATTCTACCCAGCAGGAAAGTCAAAATTATGACAAAACACTTATTTTATTTTTGAAAATTTTTAAATTTTTTCATTTTTTTTGAAATTTTGGTGGTAAAAACGGGATTACGTGAAAACAACGACTGCAGGCACAATCAAATCGATAGATCCCCCCATACTAAAACTAAACATTATCCTCAATGTTTTAAGAAGGGTCTCTACGTAAATCCTAAGCCGTTTATTAGGTATGCTTAAAGATAAACGTTAGTTGATAAGATTTGGATATCGGATTCCCAAATGAAGCTGAAGATGTGAAGCTCTTGTGAACGAAGGACAAAACCGCGAGCACGAGAGGCTTCAAAAATCCGGGACATCCTGGACATACAACACAAAACACAAAACACGAATAATGGAAGAGGCGAGCCTCCTCACAACAAAAAACACTTATTCATTACTACTACTTAATTAATAATTCTACTACTATGATAATACTAGGATAAGCATGGGTTGCCACCCACGAAGCGCTTGTTTAAGGTCACTTAGCTTGACCCGATCCCCCCATACTTGAGCTTGTCAAGGGGGATAGAAATGGGGATGACGAACACCCAAATTAGGAGTGTTGTCTCCATGAATCATCATCGGGATTTCAGGAGAAAGCTGGAAAGCTTTCAAGCCCCGATGTGATGAAGAAGGAGGATATTTCTCCTTATAAGCAAGAACATCGTGATTGAAAACTTTGTCTTCATTTTCAGATGAAAATGGAAGTAAAGTATCAATCACGAGGGAAAGAGGAGCAAGAAATCTCGTGGATTCGACTTCAATGCATATCCCCAGATCGTAATATCTTGTTTTTCTATCTTCGGAAGAGAAGAAAACATCATGATCGGTCGTGATCATTATGAGAAGGAATGAAGTCGAAAAAAAAAAAAAATCCATATGAAGGGTGGGATGGGTGGGCAAAATATTAGGCACATCCACAGGGATGTCTTCCACCACATTAATGGTTGAATCTCCCGAATCGGGATAATCAACATGAAATGAATCAAACTCGGGAAGGGAAGTAGATTTAGTGTATCTCCGAGTAGAATTCACACTCTCAATACCCGGTGGTATTGAGTCATCCAGACCAGGAAAAATATATCGATCTCTTCCTAAGAGAGTTACTATCCTCAACGGGGTTAGAGGAAATATGGGAAGAACTCGATGATTAGTTTTTTTTTTTTTTTTAAATTTTTTTTTTTTTTTTTTTTTTTTTTTTTTTTTTTTATTTCCCCAATTATAATTGTCTTGGAAAAGCTGTTTCCGGTGGTCGGGAGGAGAAGTGTTATCGTTAAATCAACTCTCCAAAAAAAAAATATCAACCCTTCGATATCATATGGTTGATATTATAAATTCCCCGGTGGAATTAATTGGAGGACGAGTGAGTTCACCGGCAAAATCTTATCAGAAGAAAATCAATCTTGGGAGTAGGGGTAGCTATCAAAGTATCACATTGACTATGATTCAAGAAGATAAGACTCGCATCAAAACGAACATCTTTCGGGTTTTCAGAATCGAGGGTGGAAGAGTCTTCATTATGAATCGGATATTTTTTTTAAATCACTAGTAATGATATCCTACGTCAAGTTCACTATTAAGAAAGAGGGTTCGCGGAATTGTTTTTTATTTAAACTCTTTTTCGTGTATTACCCTCCGCATGACTTGTCTAGTCGATCACTTAGAGGTAGATTGAATCACCGATAAGAGAGGATTGAAAACGTTTTGTATATATATTTGTCGTTTGTGAATCATCACCACTCACTCGTTCATCCTGGGGATATTCACTTGGGGTTGGTGACAATTGGGACCCTCAACACTTGCTTTAAGAAATGTGCTTGCGGTTCCGATATTTCGTCTCTGTATATAGTGTCAGTTGCTCATCTTCCATTATGAGGGAGTCCATTTTTTGGTGAATCGGGTCGTTTTGTGATTCCGGTTAGAACTTGTTATGTCGTGATATTCTTGTATTTGCAAAGAATACTCATCTGTCGTCATCTTCATAAGATGATGGTAGTGCAAATTCAACTTGATGTATTAATAAATTCTGCCAACTCCTCGTTTATGCTTTGCAAATCTTGAAGAAGTTTGTTAAGCAATTCTTGTACCTCCTCGGATTGATGTTGCTTTTCTTTACAAGCATGTTTAATTTTTAAGAAATTTTGTCCAAGTTGACATTTTACAAACCTTTCGGTGTTTTCCCTAAAGAAATACGATTAAATTTCTTTAGAAAGTTTTCTATCGATTTCATTAGGTCTTCTCGGGCTTGCAAAGCTTCCATGCTCATTTCTTGAGGAGGTTGATGAATGACGGGAAACTGCGGGGGTTCCAACTTTGGTCTAAAACCGGAATAATTAGAATCATAAACAGGATTAGGTTCGTAATAATTCATCGGGTTTGGACTTTGATAAAGTCTTATGTGGACCCCGCAATTTTCACAATAAGGCTCATCGAAGATCAATTGATCACATTGACAAGTCTCATGCGAACCCCCACAGCGGGTATAACAAATATATTATTGTTGAAAACTCGGTGAAGTTTGTGGGAACTCATCATAGTTTTGATGTAAACCAGTTCCTGGATTAGAGATAATCGGAAACTTGCGGTGTAAATAGTGAATATAATGAGATCGATCCCTGCAAAATTCAACAAGATGGTTGATGGAGTGTGTGGGGTGGTGAGAGAAATTTGGAGATTCGATATTTTAGAGTACGGAGATTGAAAAAATTCGATTGGATTTTCCACTCCCTGTAAGTACAAATTTTACACAAATTCCATTGATAAATGACAACCGCATTCATGACACTCGTACTCGTTATAACAATGAAAAGTCTCCGACGATTGTCCACACTCCGCACAATCAAAAATGGTAATATGACTCCTTGAGTATTAACGGATTAAGGTGGAAGAAAAATGAGAATTAAATGGCAAAGAGGTTAAAGGATATTTTATTTTTTAGGTTTTTTCAGATAATTAATTAAACAATTTATTTTAAGCTTAGACCGAAGACTTAAACCAATAATCTCAACGTGTTCACGGTTAGCTCTTTAAAGAAAAAACGCACAAGGAGGGTAGGAGCGGGGCAAATAAGCGTTGAAGCTATTTAAAAACCTTCCTTTCGGTGTAGTTCCTCGGAACAACCCTCCTATACCTCTTGGAGTTTGTTAAACTTTTAAGGGTGAGCCGTACTTGACAAGTGACACAAAGGCAAGTTTTAAATCTTTGAATTGAGAACTTATTTGGTATTGTTAATTAATTGATATTCACAAAATTAGAAAAGTAAAATATTGTTGGATTTTTTTATAAAAATATTCACAAAATCAAACACTAATCTTCAAACGGAACACAAAAATCGCACACACCTCCCCTACAACGGCGCCAAAAATTGATAACCTTAAAACTAACATTTTGTATATATAAATTATAATAAATATATAAGGATAATTTCAAAATTATAATTCAATTATAGTACGATAAGTATTCTGAAAGATTCAAATCAATTGCTTTTGACCAAAGCAAAATCAATAATCCCCCGGGTCGTTCTCCCAACGAGGTGCGAATTAAAAATCAGATTACGTTTGTGATCGCGTGAATTGAATGGATTAAGAAATTTGGATTTGGATTTTCTAATTCTACTAGTAAAATAAAAGAACGAGTAAAAAAACCTAAAAACGAAAGCTAAAAGTGATTTTAATCCTAAAAACGAAAACGGGGTCGAAACCCGTTCTTTAAAAAACGAAATTTTGAAATTTAAACCCTACGGATGCAAATCTAATTTTCTCTTTTAGGTGCTATTGATAAAGAAAATTCAAAAAAAAGAATTATTTTTTTTGACTTTTTAAGATTTTTTTGAATATAAAGTTGTTATTTGTAAGAAAAATAGATTAAAAATAGTAAACGATATGAGAAAAATATGAAAAAATACAAAAAAGTAGTATAAGATATACTGATTTTATGAAAAATAAAAGGAGTAACCCAGCCTAGCGAATAAGCTGGAAATAAGCAGTAATGTGCTTTTAGGTTAAAAGGGTAAATGTGTGTATAAAAATAAAATGGGGTGAATGATAACTGAAAAAGACCCAAGGGCAGTTGGTTAGTGTGTGGGACGTATGTGTGCTATAAGGGAGGTCCAGGGTTTGAACCTTGGGCTCTTTTTTTGGAAAATGGTTTTTTTTCTTTTTAAAAAAAAAAACTTATAAAACTAACAAAAGTTTTAAGCAAATTTTAAAAAGACAATACTTTTTTGTACTTAATAATTAAGCAGTTTTAATAATGCAAACAAAAAGTGGTAGTTTTAGTTTAACTTTTTTACTCTAAAATATATTAAGCTAGTATTTGGCTTTTTAGAACAAATTAAGCTAGGGTATAGAGATTTAGACAAAAACCACTAAATAACCAAACTTACACTTACTATGCTTCTACAAATAAAATATAAGCGTAGTGAAAACATGGCAAAATAATGCCAGAGAAAATATTACTGATAGCTAGAAGGCAACAAACTGATAGGCAATCCGCCTTTGGGGGCCAACCTTTGGCGTATTTTTATGCTTTATAGAAGGATCCTTAGGGCTTATTGGGGGTATATGAGCCTTAAAGCTTATCTGGTGGCATTTCTTAAACAACAAGAGTATATGAGGTTTGTAAACGTAATCACATAAGTAAAAAGCTAACTGAAAATAGCCATTCACAAAGATGCACCCCTTTTTTTTATTTCTTAAAAAGACAAAGGCTATAAGCAGACCTCAAAATAAGCAAGAAAATAAGCTTAAAATTGAAACCAAGTTAAAATAGATGGAGACTATCCTTCAATGAGCTTTATGATTCAAAATTTGAAAGTAAAAAAACCAATTTTTAAGACAATTGATATTTGAAATTGAAGAGGCTTGTTAACTATAAAAAAGACTTGACAGATTTGACAGTTTTTGAACAAAACTTAAAGTAAACCAATAGACACTCACACTACTGAATTTTAACTTCTATAAAAAGGACTAAAACTAGACTCAAAGCTTGTTTAAACAATTGTATCAAAATAAGTTATGTACCACGTTTTTGAACCAACAGTTTTAAAGGTTACATAGAAAAACTCAAAAACAAACTCAAAGACTTAAAAGCTTGGAAAAACTGATTAAATACAACTTAAAAAGGGTTTGTAAAAGTAGCCAAGTGACCCAATAGGGTTTTTACCCAATATTACCCACTTTGACCATTTATGCCAAACACCCCTTAAAAAATGAAATGTCCTTTTTTACACTGATTCACAAAGATATAAGGCTAGGTTTTTGGAAACAGATGAATATGTAAACACATTAACCATAAATAAGCAAATCTCAACAGAAAATAAGCACTTAAATAAACAAATAAGCAATAAGCTGTAAAAGGCAATAAATGACATAATTGGACAAAAACTTAAATAAATGGTATGTAAATAAGCAACAAAGACAAATAAGCATTAAACAGTAATAATAAGCAAGAAAAAGCAATAATAAGCAGAAAATAAGCACATGAACAGTAAAATGCAAAAATTGGAAAAAGTTAACTCACAAAGGTTCTTAGTTTTTTGGCAAGACGATAAGCTCTCAACAGCTTATTAACCCTTCCTATAGCTTCCCAAGAAGCACTAACCCAAGGCCTTCCAATATTCACCTTGCTCCAATGAATTTCTTGGACAGATTTCTTTGGGGTTTTTTTTTTGGATTTTGGATTTTTTTTTTTTTTTGACAGAAAATGTAAACACTCTTTTATATAAGCTTTTGATGATTCACAAGCGCATAATAAAACCTTTTAAAACAGTAATAAACAAAAAACAAAGATCACATATTAACGTAGCCAGATTTTAATGAAAACCATACATCACGACTGGCTGCTATGTCAGGTAACCAGCTATTAGATATGACACTTGAATATATTATTGTTACATTGTTAATTATCTCATAATTGATGACGTTTTATTTTGAGTTTCACTTATGTTGTTTGACACATGTTAAAGAATATTTGCTTGAGTTATATTATCGCATGTTACAACTGTTTTCAATTATATTTTGATATTTTCATTCTCTGTTTTGGACGTTGTACGAAACACCTACCATAATATCGCATATCGTTAATTGTCTGCCGCTAGAAATTTCCGTTGCTATGCACGGATACTCGTCTAGGACTTGAGAGTTTTAATTTCTGCAAAATCTTTATAAGTGAAAGTGGCCTTTTAATAATGTATTTACAAGATGAATTGGGCCTTTGTCTAAAGTGCTAAAACTAGTTACATAAAACTGTATAGCAAACGGACTAACTTGTTGACTCTTACGAAATGCCAAACCGTCCAGGAACAGTTTGATGTTCTTGACCCAGTTTTAGTTTTGTATAAATTTTATGAGAAAATATCACATGTAAAAATATAATGGTAAAATTACATATCTAGAATTTTTATTACCACCAAGAAAACCTCTCCGAACCATTATATATAAGAAAAGAAATTTGATTTTCATTTCTAACAAATATTACTAAAAGTATGCCTCATGAAAAGTTTCGAAAACGAGATATGATCAAAGGGTTAAAGTTCAAAAAGAGAAATCGATCAAAGGGTAAAAAATTTATGGATAGCACATGTTGTTACGTGGTTAAAGTTTCTCATTTTATAGTCTTGATATGTGTAAAAAATTTCTCTCAGTCCTTGTAGTTCAGTTGGTTCACCGCAATCGTTCGATTACTTCACTTGGAGTCATTTTCATGATTTGTGATTCCTGATTAAGTAATCAAGCTATTCATTGTTATTCTCATCGACTCTTGCTTGGTTTTCTTTTTTATACATTACGTCTGTATAAACAAAAAGCTCTTTAGGATAATTGAAAATTTAAGTTATCCAAAAGCTCACTGAATGTGCGCAATCAAATTGGGTGGATCGGCCTAGAACCGGCCCAAAAAGACCATGTTTAAAAGGGCTAATTTATTTGATTATGTTGACTAAAAAATAATTTAAACGAGGTTCGTAACTCGCAACGATGCTGCGGAGCGCGCGAAACTATTTTCGCAAAGAATCGATAACGTCAATTACACCTTACAACGAACCGATAACCTCAAAGACTATTTTCGTAAATATTTTAAAAATATATATTAAAGTTCGAACATTTTTTATAAAATCGTGCGCATGTCAGAAGAATTGCATTATTTGGCTCGTTTTTTTTGCAATTAGACGTTATTTTAGTGACATTTTTTCCTAATGAATCGATAGATATGTGTTTTATATTTGATAAATAAAGTTTGTTATATAAAAAAATCATAAATAGGTAAAAGTTGAAGGTCGGCTTTAGCAAACTTGAGGGTGCGTTTGGTAAATATTTTAAAATTTTATATTAAACTTCAACATTTTATAAAATCGTGCGCGTGTCAGAAGCATTGCAATATTGGGCTCGTTTTGTTCGCAATTCGACGCTCTTTTCAGCGACATTTTTTTTTCCGAATGAATCGATAGATATGTGTTCCATATTTGATAACTAAAGTTTGTTATATAAAAAAGTCATAAATAGGTAAAAGTTGAAAGTCGATTTTGTAATTCTTAGTAAACTTGAGGGTAAGTTTTGTAAATTTATTAATATTTTTTTTTCATTATTCAATGGGCGGTTTCAACATTAAATGTCCTAACTTGAAAACCAAGAGGTTTTGCCTATTTAAGGAAAGCTTATGGCTTTAGGATCGCAACATGTACTAGCATACGTAATTGTTTGCCAAAGAACGTATTGTGTGTGTTGAAGTAGAGAGATCTTATTTTAGATCTTGGGTGGTTAGTGCGTGGTATACGATTTGTACACACGCGTATATTCAAGAAGATGGTTACGTTAATTGCTAAAAGGTACACGTTCTTGTTCCATTGTTAATTATTTATTCTATATGTGATTATATGTCTTTCGCTGCGTACTCGTGATTTGAATTGATCAATAGTTGTTAAAACCCCAACATGTGAGATTTTCTTTTTTTAATACTTTTTTACTGTTCATGAACAGTTTCTGCTCTTTATATTATATATATATATATATATATATATATATATATATATATATATATATATATATATATATATATATATATATATATATATATATATATATATAGTAGGGATCCAGTGAGAAGTAAATTAAAATAAGAAGTGGTGAGAAGTGACTAAAACCACACATTTGAGATGCAACGACTTTCATTAGATGCATTTCTATTCATCTAGATGCACCATATAGAGTTTCGAAAGTTAATTTGATGTGTAGATGGTGCAAATTGATTTTCATGATTTTGGCACATGTAGAGGACCAAAAAATAAGAGAAATCATGAAATGCATCTAAAATACGTATATGCATCTAATTAAAAGCTAAAAAAACACATTATGATGCATTATAATGCATCTAAGATTATAGAGATGCATCTAATTTAAGTCGATGCATCTCGGATATGCGGTTATAGTTACTTCTTATCCTTCTTATTTTAAGAAAACTTCTCATTTGATCCTAACTATATATATATATATATATATATTCATATTCATTACAACTTTAAAACGACAGCGTATTCATAAGCATTTCCACTGTTCATTTTTGAACAGTGTTCGGGCCATAGAGTCTCTTTTGGGCTCTCATTTTTGGGCCGGCCCATTTGGGTTTTTTTTCCTTCATTTTTTACTCAGTCAAGATTTAAAGCACACGAGTATAATAACGGGGAACATACAAGTAGGCAATATAAAAAAAAGTCGAATATAAGTCAGCCTCGTTGCAACGCACAGGGACATTCCTACTCAGTATTCGTTCAAAATCAATTCGGAAAAATATTATGGCCCGCCTTAGGCCGACCCATTTAGTTTTTTTTCCCTTTTTTACTTAGTCAACGTTTATGGCGCGAGTATAATAACGTGAAACATACAAGTAGGCAATATAAGAAAAGCCCCGTTGATTGGGAACAAAACGAGCCCAATATTGTAATGCTTCGGACATATGTACGTTTTTATAAAAAATGTTGAATTAAAAAAAAACACTAAAATAGCTAATAACTTTAAAATAAACGACGCAATAAAAAACCGACGTACGCTAAGTAAAAAAACCTATACAGCAAAAAAAACAAACCTTTAAACATGAGGCACAACACATAAGCCCATATAAAAAAACCAAACTATTAACCATGAGACCGTGAAAATAAATTCACACAAGGAAAAAAATAACATAAAAAAATAACGCTACAGAGACCGAAAAAATAAACCTGCACAAAATATAAAAAAAATTAGTGTCCCGCAACAACGCGCGAAAAATTAACGCCCCGCAGCAACGCGCAAGTAATCTTGCTTGTTTATATATAATTAGACCCCAACAAGTCTCATTTTTTTAACAGCAGATTTTTATTAAAACACTAGCAAGAAGCTATAAAAGATTACAAGATAACAAAATTAGGGTTTTGTAACCAAGTGACCCAATTAACATTACACTTAGATCGACTAGAGCACCACGTATAAGAAAATTGAACTACATCATCGAATAAGAGAGCACGCCTTGGTTGAGAATTCCCAAAGAGCAATTGATTTCTGAAGCGCCAAATTAACCACCACATCACGTAACAAATACCTTCAAGGAACACCTTCAATTGCTTATGTAAACGAATATTAACAATCCAGATGAGCCACTCGTTATAGGAGTTAAAAGCCACCTCTTCAAGTTCCCACCAAATCAAAAAATTTCTCCAAACTTGGCGAGCCAAAGGACAAGCGAAAAAAATATGGGAAGTGGATTCCACAGCCGAATTACAAAGGGGACAAGCAATTGATGGAATATCCATTCCTCTAAGCGAAAGATTAGCTCTAGTAGGTAATTTATCCAAGCAAACCCTCCAAGCATGAACATTTACCTTGATGGGAACGACTCTAAGCCATCTAGTTGGAACTTCAGCTTTCGGCAAGATTGTATTATCAATTAAGATGCGAGAGGATTTAACCGAAAACTCTTGTGAGCCTTCTAAAGACCAACACCATCTATCTGATATATTTGGGAGCACAAGATCAGCAACTTTCGAGCAAAGTAAACCATAATTTTCCTGCTCCACACCACCTCTTGGCATCCTACGAAAAGAATGAGACAAAGAGGGATGACCCATTTTCTCGGCCACACTAATAGATTTACACATCTCTAAAGCATATAACCTTTTATAAAGAACCTTCAACGCAACCTCTCCTAACCAAGAATCATCCCAAAAAGAAGTATTCTCACCGTTGCCAACTTTTTTTTGAATGAAATCCATAAGATTTATACCTTTACTTTGAAGCGAATGAATAGCAAGAATTACGTCTTGCCATGGAGATCTTCTAGGAATCAACTTATGAGTATCTAAAGCTCCTTTGTTACCAAAGATGGCTTTAATAAAACGAGTCCACAAAGACGAACCATCAGTTAGAAATCTCCAAACCCACTTGAAAAGGAGAGCGCGATTATGTGCAAAAAAACTAGAGACACCAAGACCACCATTCTTTTTTGAGGTTAGAACCATATTCCAGCCAATCCAAGCAAGCTTCCTATCAGAACCATCAACTCCATAAAAGAAATTCCGACGAATAGATTCCAAATGATTTAACACGCCAATTGGAACCTTGAATATAGACATATGATAAAGCGGAATCGAGGTAAGAACCGACTTTAAAAGGGTAAGGCGGCCGCCTATAGAAAGGAGTTTAAGCTTCCATTTGGACAATCTCGAAGAAACCTTAGAGATAACATCGTCCCACGAGTTAATTCTTGACATGTTGCTACCAACCTTCACGCCAAGATAATTGAAGGGAGCAGTTAAAATAGAGCAGCCAATCAAAGAAGCTGCAGCTGCAACAACATTTGAGCTAACACCAATCCCCATCAATTTGCTTTTGTGAAGATTAATTTTAAGGCCTGAAGCTAAGTAGAAACACCTCAAAACACTCAATAAAGTTTGAATGTTATTGTTGTTCCACTCACCAATAAAGACTACGTCATCCGCATAAAACAAATGAGAGATCGTGAAAGAGTCGTTTAGAGAGATACCTTTATATAAACCGGCGTTTAAGACTCTCTTGAACGTGAGGTGAAGAGTTTCCATAATCAAAATAAATAAAAAAGGAGAGATGGGATCACCTTGCTTTAAGCCTTTATGGAACTGGAACTCCAAAGTAGGGCTACCGTTAACGAGCACCGATCCCATGGCGTTATTAAGACAACTACTGATCCAATTACGCCATTTTAAGCCAAAACCAAAAGCCTTTAGGGTCTCATCTAAGTAGTCCCATTTCACAGAATCAAAAGCCTTTTCAAAGTCCACCTTAAAAATCATCCCATTTAGCTTTTTAAACTTACACCAAGATAGAAGCTCATTAAGAATGAAAGGCCCATCAAGAATTTGACGATTAGCAACAAAAGCCGATTGAACATCACTTATGAGATAAGGCAGAACTAGACATAATCTGTTGGCCAAAATTTTTGCTATGATTTTGTAAACGCTCCCAATAAGACTTATAGGACGAAAGTCTTTCACAAATTTGGCATCTTGGATCTTGGGAATAAGGGCTATAAAAGAAGAGTTGCATCCTCTAGGGAAGTGCCCATTCACAAAAAAATCTCTGACAGCTTGAAACACATCATCATCAATTGTTGTCCAATACTTACGGTAAAATTCAAAGGAAAATCCATCTGGCCCAGGTGATTTGTTGGTGCCACAATCCCAAACAGCCCTTTTGACCTCTTCATAAGTAACAGGACGCTCCAAATCTTGAACTTGATCTGAAGATAGGCGAGTTGGAAAAGTGAAGTCAAAGCAGATACTAGGAGCTTGGATAGGCGAAAATTGCTTCTTGAAATGAGTAAAAAATTCATTTTTGACTCTGTGAGGTTCCGAAATCCATTCCCCATTAGCAAGAGTCCCACGAATGGCGAGTTGGGATCTCTTTTTATTCATAATACCATGGAAATATTTGGAGTTTTCATCACCTTCAATGGACCATCGGATTTTGGCTTTTTGAGAAATCTCCATGGCGTTCCTATTATTAAGCTCCTGAAGATCATTAAGAAGCGTGATTCTTTTGATAAGAATCTCATCATTACTCTTTCCTTGATCAATAAGCTTATCAACTTCTGAGAGATTTTGTTGAATGTTGATCTTCCTGTCATTTGACCTTTTGTTAGCTTCTTTCGACCAGGCCTTGATAGCAATCTTGAGAGCTTGCAACTTTTTCTTCAACCGAATTAAACCGTTTGGCTCAACAATATTTAATGACTTCCAGGTAGTTTCCACAAAAGAATTGAAACCCTCCATGGCAAACCAAGAATGGAAAAACCGAAATGGAGAAGGACCATAATCATAATTTGTTTCCCGCATAAGGATAGGACGGTGATCAGAAAGGTGTCGATCCAAACATAGAGCTGAAAGATGTGGAAATAAATCCAAAACACCTTCTGAAATAAGATAACGGTCTAATTTACTCATCTTTGAAGCCGACTTGTGAGCCCATGTAAAAGCATAACCTTCTAGGGGAAGATCAATTAAACATGCCGAAGAAATAAAATTGTTAAAAGCAATAGCCCCTTGCCTATTAAACGTAGAACCAAACCTTTCATGTTCCGAACGAACTTCGTTAAAGTCACCCATAATCACGGTATCACCTTCCCATCTATCAATAATCGTACGAAGATAATCCCATAAATCACGCCTTTCATTCAACTCTTGAGGAGCATAAACGGATATAATAAGAAGCTTAGAAGAGGTTGGAGCCCAAGTGCCCATCAAAGCAACAAAATAATCACAAGTAGAAACTTGCTCTTTAACGAACATGTTAGGATTCCACATACATAAGATACCTCCTGAACAACCGACTGAAGATCCTACAACATGGTCAAACATCTGATTTCCCCACAAATCCTTAATGGTGAGTAAACTAATACTCTCCGCTTTAGTTTCTTGAATAGAGGCAAAATTAATTCTATGCTTCTGACATAACTCCTTAATCCATCTCCGTTTAGCCTTGTTTCTAAGGCCTTGAATATTGAGAGACAGAATAGAATATTTATCAAACATGTTTTCGTTCAGAACTAAATTCATTTAGAACCTCAAAATCATTCAGAACCTCAAAATCATTCAGAGCATCTAACCATTCAGTAGGGGTGGCAATTTCTGACCCGACACGAAAATTAACAGGTTCGGGTTGAGTCTAATATATTTTGGGTCGGGTTTGGGTTGACCAATCTGACCCGTTTATTAAACAGGTAAGGTTCGGGTTGGGAATAAATAGTGGGTCGACCCGTCACCCGTTTTTCAGATTTTTTCTAAAATAAAATTATTATATTTTATTATATGTGTTAATGGGGTTTTAACGGGTCGACTGCAAACCCGTTAAACTTGTTAACCGTGTTATGTACCAACTTTTGTATATAATAACGGGTTCGATGGGTCATCCGAAACCCGTTTAATCTAGTCAACCCGTGTAACCTATTTAACCTTCCAACCCACTATATATATGGGTTAAATGGGTCAGGTTCGGGTTATGTGTAAACAGGTTAGGGTTTGACATAAGCTGACCGATTATTTAAAAAAAAAAATGGTCTGGGTTCGGGTTGGGGTTTTCTGATACCGTCCAACCTGCCAACCCGAACCCGTCAACCGAACCCGCAAACCCCGAAACTCCGACCTGTAATTGGGCCACCCCTACCATTCAGTGCCTAATTTACTTTTGTTTTATCAAACAGCCCATTACCTCTCTTACACATTCAAAAACACCATTCCATTAACTTAAGCAAACGCATCATCTCAGCTTTTCTCCTTTACACTTACCTAACTTACACATTAACATCATTCCAATAACTTAAGCAAAAGTACCGTTTTTGAAACACACCATACGCAATAAAACCAAAAACCCAACAAACAATTATAACATGGCTTTTGCTTAAGCCAAAAGTGTGCCATGTATATTTGGCAAAGAAGTGTTGCGTTATTGCACATGTAGTGCTCTAAGAGTAAAATGGGTTTGATAATGGTTTGAGCAACACGAATGCTACAACAAACGTTGTATACATAATTTATAATTCACTGAGTACTTCAAATATATCCCACATTTTAACATACAAGGATAATGTATGATTCTTCTCATTGGATCTCCCATTTGATTCATGAGGTTGATATTAAGATAGCATAAAAAACGACTCAATTACTTTATCCAACATGATACATACATTTTCTTCCATCCAATTGGATTTTTCTTTTTTCATTTACTAATCATTAAAGTATCCGTGAATTCTACGAGTTTTTAGCAAGTTCATATATATAACGCACACATATCAGATTTCAACATTTACTTCTTCTTGGGTAGCTCATATATATGTCACATTAACATATATACTCTTGGGTTTACCCAAAGCAGACGTATGATCCATTTACCGACAAAATTGGGTATAGTTATTCTTAATTCAAGTTGATCTAGAAATTCTTTTTGTCATCAGTCTATCTTTGGAAAATACATGCTTATGGTGTTTATTATCATAAACTGGCTGATGATATGCAATGCCGAAAGATATACAAGTATCACATGCTCAATTCAAACGAATAAAGAGGTTTAACCAGCATTTATAAAAAAACACAAGTCTTTAACAGTAAGTCTGCAAAACACAAGTCCTTAACAAGTAAGAAAACAGTATGTCTGCAAAACATAAGTCTTTAAAAACACCGCAGAGTATTACCTAAGCTTCATGTTCTCTTGACCTCTCGGCTGTACTACTTAGAGTTGAAAATCCCAAGCATGTTTGAGAATGAAAAATATCATATATATTTGTTTCAAAACTGGCATTACAGAAAAGATTATTCGAGTATCTGGTGGTACCTTCTGACCTGAACCATCGGTAGCCCCGACTGGTGCATCAACCTTGGTTTTCCCTTTCAACCTATGAAGAAAATATAATTAAGTTTTATTAAAGATACAAAACAAGTTGTTTAGGAACTATAAATATTCAATTTTTATTCTTAATATCAAAATTTTAACTCGGGAAAGATAGTAGGAATAATACCTTACCATGTGAACCCGCCTTCGTAATTAGCTTAAAAATAAGAAAATTATATGAAATTTAATTAAAGGTGGAAAACATAAGTTGTTTAGGAGCTATAAATATTCAATTTTTATTCTTATTATCAAAATTTTAACTTGGGAAAGATGGTAGGAATATATTGCCTTACCATGTGAACCGGCCTTCGTAATTAGCTATAAACATTCAAAGTCTAATTTGGAGGGAGAGAGATAGGAATAAAACCTTGCTCTTTGTTATGTTATGAGCCTTACCAAAAAGTCCTTGATAAGAAACAATAGAAGAAACAATATATATGCCGAATATACAAGCAGAATTTCTTTACACTGGTGTTATAGTTTTTAAGTATTGATTAAGCAAGAGATGACAAACCAATTATTTACCCTAGATTTATACATCTACATTATGAACATACACGAAAAAGCTTCATTTTCCCGGGCTTTAATTATATGTGGATAAACCCAAAACCACAACAAGTTTATAGCTTATAATCATATATCTTATCATCATATCAGTGTAATCTAACCTTAAATCCTAATCTAACTAATCATATATCTTATCTTCATATCATTTCATTTCATCATCGCCGCCAACTTCCAACAAAAGTAAACACCATGTCTTTGATTCAAAAATTCGCAAAGTATGCTAGAAAACTTGCAGGCGGTCATGATGATGGGGAGCATCATGCTGGGCATTTTGGCCAGGAGTATGTGACGTAGTTTTTTTTCACTTAATAAAATTTAATTTTTAATTTAAATCGCAGGAAGTATTTTCACCCTGAAGGTGATGGAGTTCTACTCCATGGACCGATGGACACACCTACACGGATTCATTATGCTTTTTGATAATGTTCCCTACTATGTTTGTCATCACATTCTTTATTATATATACGCTATAAACTATTAATCGTCTTGACCATTGATCTCCATCCGAACACACTATATATAATATATAATATAAGGAGGATATCAATAATAATATAGTATAGTATTTCCATCGGGTTCTAAATAAACGTTTTTAACCAAAGCAATTATTAAAAACCTCCCGGGTCGTTTCCTCGGCGAGAGGTGAATGGAAATTCAAGGGAATGTTGAGAATCGAGCTTGATTGTCATTTCAGTTTTTGGTTTTGGTTTTCTAAATCTACTAAAAGGGAAGCTAAACTTTTGGTTTTAAACTATTTTTAAACTAATATTAATTCTAAGATTTAAAAACTACGAGATTATACTAAAATTGATCTAAAATATATAAATGACAAATATGCTTGCTAAGTGACGTGAAATGTTCATTAAGTGTGGGCTTAGGTTTAACAAATTAAAATCTTTAGAAAACAAGTTTTAAGAAATTAACTGACAAGTAAAGTAAAATGCTTTTTTAAAATAAATGACAAGTATTAAATTGCATTAAAAGTAAATGACGGAATTTAAATTGGAAAATACTAATGACTATTAATTAATTAAATTATTTTTTTAAAATCTTTTTAAACTCTCACCTAAATTCCAAATCACTAATCACTTAACAAGCACTACTAAATCTACTCACTACTCATAATAAAATTAAACATAGCATTTAACGACAAAATTAAATCTACACTAAGCATGGCAAATTTTAAAACAATATTATAAAATGATAAAATAAAAACTACACTAATTAATTGAAAAAATGGTAGAAAATGAAACCGAATTGAAGAGCCGCAATTAAACGATTATCACCCGATTTATTTAACTAAAACAACTAATCAAAGTCGGTCTAGCTAAATAAACCCTTAAGCTCCACGCCTCATGAGTTGACCGGTACCAAAAATCACAATAAAAACAAACTGTTACGGATAAACAGTTAGAACAATATAACATTTACAAATTTACTCTCTGTTTGAAATGTACAAATGCTCCAACGATTAAGTCCAATCCAAATCGGGCCCAAAAGTGTAAAAGTTTTTAACAAACGGCTGAAAATGCTACTAAGGCCCAACAGTGTTTACAAGTGTTTGCCAAACAAATATGAGATATCAAATAAGCTGTGATGCCATTTTTTTAAAACAAATGAAACAAAAGAAAATTTTGTCTAACAAGTTTTAAATGAAAACTTAAACTAATAAGCTAAAGGAAGGATAAAAGCTATTAGAAATAAGCTAATCAATCAAACTTTTGAACCAAAATAAGCCAAAATCATTTTAACCACTATTTTATTTCTAAACATAAACAAAAAGCTTGCAAGCTAATCGAACTCTCGCGTGATATAAGCTCTAATAAGTCGGGACAAAAATCCACTGAATCACGATTATCATCGTTCAAATTAGCTCTTAACGAAATAAGATATAACATCAAGATAATAGGCTACTAAAATCTTTTAAACTTATTTAAAATAAAAGCATGATCGAATCCTTAGGCTCTCAAAGATTAAAGGAGACTTAAGCTTATATAATAAGCTGAGTTTGATAACTCATTGTACCTTTTTGTATCATCGTAATCGAGCTTAAGATTAGATCGAAAAAAAATAAAATAAAAAAAAAATAAAATAAAATAAAATAAGCTATAACTAAATGAATAAAAAAAACTACTACAATAGATCTAGTTTAGTTTAAACAATAAGCCATAGAGAAGACTTATCCAATATAAGCTCGAATATTAAGTCCTCGAAATAAGCAGCGAGAAGCTTATTCGAAAAGC
>BQNB010034190.1:25255-42313 GCA_026074375.1 Tanacetum coccineum
CCGGATAAGAATGTAAAGAAGGCCACTAATGCTTCTTTAATTCTTGGAGATTTTAACTCTCCTCTGTATGAACTTCCTTTCCACAAAGAAGTTCCCGTGCTAGGAGCTTTACTCTCGTTTTCATTCAAAAATGAGGAAAAAGTCTTCAACACCGGGATTCTGACTTCTAAAAAAGTTCATACTTCTCTTCTCCCGGAACTATCTCATCGGGGCACTAAAGCTTTCAAAGTCACCAAAATTCTTGAAAGCCCGATGAAGATTTTTCCTTGCTCTTACCAAGAGGACATCCGAGTCTTGGATGTTTCGTGTCTCCACTTTTATCCCCCTTGACAAGCTCAAGTATGGGGGGATTGGGTCAAGCTAAGTGACCTAAAACAAGCGCTTCGTGGGTGACAACCCATGCTTATCCTAGTATTATCATCGTAGTAGTAGTAGTAGTATGGTAGTAATGAATAAGTGTTTTTTGTTGTGTGAGGAGGCTCGCCTTTTTCCTTTTCTGTGTTTTGTGTTTTATGTTGTATTGTCCAGGATGTCCCGGATTTTTGAAGCCTCTCGTGCTCGCGGTTTTTGTCCTACGATCACAAGAGCTTCACACCCTCAACTTCATTTTGGGAATCCGATATCTAAATCTTATCGACTAACGTTTATCTTTAAGCATATTTAATAAACGGCTTAGGATTTGCGTAGAGACCCTTCGTAAAACATCGAGGACAATGTTTAGTCTTAATATGGGGGGTCTTCGATTTGATTATGCCTGCAGTCGTTCTTTTCGCGTAATCCCGTTTTTACCACCAAAATTTTTGAAAAAATACCAAAAAATGAAAATTTTCAAAAATTTTAAAAATAAAATAAGTGTTTTGTCACAATTTTGACTTTCTTGCTGGGTAGAATAAGAGTAAATTTTAACCCGATCGAGCGTGTTGAGCTCTAGCTTGTTCCTTAACTTTTAGACTGAGCGTTCGCGGATTGCGAAGAACGAAAAATGATAGAGTTAAGTATGAGTTGGGTGCTAAACAAGGATTATTTGGAAATCTTAAGAGCTCATGTGTGTAATTTGTGGCTTTTTCTCCCATAAGCTTCTAATCGGACTAATAATACGTGCTATTTTTGAAAATTAAACTTAAATCAACAATTTTTGAAGTATAGTCGATATCAATAATTTTAGTTCAAATTTATACTTAAATTCTCTAAAACGAAATTTTCTCTATATCATGGTAATTATATGTCTCTAAAAAAATGAGTAATAATTATAAACTGTGGGCTGATAAAAGTTTGTGTACTTGCCAGTTCCACAAACCGATGTTTTACACAAAAAGCCTTCTAAAGAAAGCCCATAGTAAGAATAATAATCCGAGACTGATAAAAGTTTGCTGCATCTTGCCGGCTCACAACCGATGTTGCAGCCTTCTAAAAGGTCGAGGATTTCCTTAAGAATGAATAATTGTATTAAGTGTAGTAAATGTGAATTAATAAATATAGGGAAAATCTCTTTTTCTTAAATTTAAATATGCTTTTGAACTAAGACTATTTTATTTTAAGTTTTTCTAAATAAGCTATGTATATACGGGAAACCTAAGAGTTTTTGAAATCGAAGGTCCGTGAGTCCCGATACTCAGCCTCATGAGGTGTCAGAAAAAAAGCCCGGTCACTTAGCCGATTGAGGTTGTGGATGTGCCGAGACGAAATTCGCTACAAATGGGATGAACTCGTCTTCAAACTCATTATTCTCTGGGTGGAACCTAAAAGCAAAAGAAATTTTGTAAAACAGTTGAAACCACAGTTGAAATTCAAAATGGCACATTCACCTTAATATAATAATTGCCCGGAGTGAAAAGTTTACAAATTACAAATATGAGTAGTGTACAAATAATAATTAGCGGAGGATTTAGTTTAAAAAGCTTGTTTGGAATAAGTGAAAAGTCGGGAACGATGAATTTATCCTTTTTGGGCATTTTAGGATTGAAATGCATCTTGTTCTATGATCCCTAAAAGTTATAAAAATAATAAAAGTCAAATATGTTAGTTAGTTGCTTAATAGAAATAAGTAACAAAAAAAATTTTTGAAGAAAAAATGAAAAGAACAAAAAAATATGTGTTGGAATAAATGAATACATATAAAAAAGGTAAAAACGGTGCTTTTCAAAGCTTTTGAATTCTTTCTACCCCTTGATAACACTTATCGAGGTATTAGTCAGATGGGGATTCGAGAGCCTTAGTTTTTCTTAAGTGCTTACTTGTAAGCATTAACGTGAGGACAACGCAAATAGTTTAGTATGTGGGGATTTTGTATGTACTTAAATACGACATACCCTTTAGACCTTTAAACCATACTTGAAATGACCAAACACTAACCAAAAAATACCACTGTACTATTGTATGTTTTTCATTTATATTGTGCAGGAAACGGATATCCGACAAAAAGACAAAAAATTAAGCAAAAACGACAAAACCGAGCACGGAATGAAAAAGCATAAAAAGGACAAAGTCAAATCGAAGCCAAAGTCCAAGAAAGTCAAAGTCAACCTGGAAAAGTCAAAGGTCAAAGCCGAAGCCGAAAACGAATAAATGTTAAATGGGCCCACCCGGACCCATTAAATGGGTCGGGTCAGCCCATTTATACATTTGAGGACATAGAAGACAACGTCTTAATAAGAAGCCCAAATTCCCTTTTATATCATAGCGCCCCAAAACAACATGTAAAAAGCCATTACACTCTAAATAGCCATTAAGCCTTGAAACCTTTATACTTAACTGTCGTTAGTCTGGAAATGTGTGGAAAAGACAAAGTCAAATCAAAGCCAAAGACAACAAAAGTCAAAGTCAAAGTCAACCCCGACAAAGTCAACGGTCAAAGCCAAAGCCGTAACCAAAGAATACTTATTGGACCCACTCGAACCCATCTAATGGGCCGGGTCAGCCCATTAGTATATATATTGAAGACCAAATGGGCCCAAATACCTTTCATATATTCACTAGGCCCAATTCCCATTTTTATTATCAAACCGGTCCAAAACTGCCTAATAGGCCCAAAACAAAAAACAGTTAAACATACATGTGACCCATTTGGACTTAACCGAGTTAGCCTCCTCAACCCATAACCCTTTTACCTTTGTTAGTCCTTAAAGGACTAACTTTGAAACACCAACATACACAGTGAAGGGCCTCTTTTGTCAAATCCCCAAACCTGTTATGGACCTTCAATGTAATATCATTTATCACCCACCCATGAAGATCCTAACTTGGAAAACGTTTAAACCTATTACACCACAGAGACCATTACTGCGAACAACTCATACTTGTTGAGGGGTTCTTTTTGCCAAGTTCTAAAACCCTTACCCTGTCCCAACTCAAAACAGAACAACTCGCCAAAACCCTATTAACACTATTCACTGTCTCTTTGTCCTCACCTGCAACTACAGTCCAATACATCCCTCTCAAATACCCTCACCCCACCTCACAAGCTGCCAATGACACCTTGGCAATCCCTAGCCCATTGGCTACAAACGATCAAGGGTCTTGATGATTTTGCTTGGGCACAAAGAAAAAAAAGAAATCAAGCAAGGAGCAAGGTGAATTAAGGATGGCCTTAGTTTAGAGCTTATGGTAAGCACTTAGGACTGGTTTATAAGCTTTGGAAAGCTTATTGTTTAGCCAAAAGCTTGGACCCTTTGTAAGTTTACTTTTTATATTTTTTTGCTTATTTTACTATTCATTGGCTTATTTGCTAATATTTATGCTTATCTTGCTTAATATTGTTGTCTTATTGCTTATTTATCTTAATATTTTGCTTATTTGTCATTTACATGAGTTTTGCTTTAAAACTGTTTTACTTGCTTTGGATACTGCCATTTTCTTAAATGCTTATTTGAGTGCTTATTTTTGTTTGCTACTTGCCTATTTTTGCTCAATAGTTGTTTGTTTGCCATTTGTGTTCAAAACCCTTGCTTAAACTCCTTGTAATCAGCTTAAAATTTGACTTTGCAAATCTTAAGGGGTGTTTGGCATAGTGGTTCAAAGTGGGTAAAAACCCACTTTGGGTCACTTGGTCTCTTTTGGCCACCTTTAGTAAGCTGTTTTTAAGAGATTTTTCCAAGATTTCAAGTCTTAAAGTTGTTTTAAGTTTTTTTTATGTTGTCTTTGAAAATTGTTGGATCAAACAGTTTTGATAGTGCTCATTGAGAGAGATTGTTTAAACCAACTTTTAGTCTAGTTTGTGTTCATTTTTTAAGTAGCAATGCAGTAGGAATAAAGTGTTTTAGTTTTGTGTTTTTATACCAAAAAAAATATGTCATAGTTTTGTTCAGGTTATTTAGTTTAAAAAAACTGTCATTTTTCAAATCAATTTATCAGATGTTTAAATCTGTTTTTAGCTTTTGAACTTTTGAGCACAAGCTCATTGTTAGGTGTTATCCATCTGTTTTAACTTGCTTTTAAATTTGAAGTTTATTTTGTAGCTTATTACTAGGTCTGCTTATGCCCCTTTGTCTTTTCTAAACTGCATATCTTTGTGACAGCCTACTTTTCAGCCTTTCTTTCTTGTTTATTTTTTATTTAAGCCTTGTGTTCTTTGCTTTTCTAGAAAGCCCATAAGCCTAGGTTTAAGCTCTTATGCATGATTAAGCTTAAAATCATTTTTTGTGCTTAAAATTAAGCCCAAGTTTGTCCCTAGGCCCATTGGTATCCAGCTAAGCCCCTAGTGCTTATTGCTTGTACCGGCTTATTGGTTTTATCATTTGTGATTATTTTTGCTTAGAATAGCTTCTTAGATTTAGTAGTTTAACTGTGTTGCTTATTTAGTTGTTAGCATTTGCTTATTTGTCCATAAAGTAGCCAATCAGTTAGCTTTTTAGGGCCTTAGTTAAAAATAGTGTAAACTGCCCCTACTTTTCAGCTTATTTTCCTGCTTATTTTTAAGTTATAAAAAAGTTTCCTTTGTTAATATTGCTTATTTTCTCTAGTTTTATAAGTTTTAAAAAAAAGAAAAAAAATATTTTCCAAAAAGGAAGCCACAAGGATTCGACCTTGTGACCTCCTTTATAGCACACACACGTCTCACCTTGCACACACACTAACCATCGGTACCAGTAGGACCATCTGGTCATAACTGGTACCATTTGGTTTATATACACTTTTGGTCCTTTTTAGCTTATAAGCCATTTTCTGCTTATAGCAGCTTATTTATAAGCTGTCTTTTCCAGATTTTATTTTTCCCAAATCTAGCATGTCTTAATCTACTTTTTTGTATTTTTTAATAATTTTCCTCATTAGTTTAGTATTTTTAATTAATTTTTCTTTTTAAAATCATTTTTAATTCATAATAAATTACTAAAAAGTCAAAAAAATAAAATTCTTTTTTTCAAATTTTTTTTTTATCAAATAGAACCTAGGAAAATTAGTTTGGCACTCGTAGGGTTATTTTTGCAAAATTTCGTTTTTTTAAAAACGGGTATCGAACCCCGTTCTCGTTTTATTCGTTTTTCAAATTTAAAAGCTCTCATTTTAGGATTTCTTTTTTAATATTTCTTTTAATTAAGTCATTTAGGATTAGAAATTTTTTTTAAATCATTTTACGTTCCCGTCTTGTTTTTAAGTTTAAACCCTTTAAGCCTTCGTTTTTAGTTTTCCCTTATTCGTTTTTGCATTTTAATCTTAGAAATTAGATAATCAATTCAAAAATCCTTAATCCCATTCAAACGCGCGATCACAAATGTTCTAGATTTTCAATTTGCACCTCGTTGGGGATTACGACTTCGGGTAGGTTTTGAGAGATTGTGCTTTGGATTAAAGCGAATCTTTTAAAAGCCTCTTGGAATACTTACTATTAATTCTTGTCCTTACGTATTTATATTTATATTCATACAAAAAGGGTGGAATCATTCAACGCTTTTATTCATATGATCAACTCTTCACTTGAATATTTGATTATCTCCTAACAGTCATAGTTTTGGATGTTACATAGTTCATAACCTTTGTTGTAGCAAGTTCATACTCTTCGTCAGAGCTGTGTTACCGTCGCCGGAGTCGCCGGAGCTGGAGAAGAGTATGGTGACGTCTTGTTTTTAAGTTGTTCCCTCATCCCCCTATTTCATGTTTACATTGAGATAAAGCATGACAAACATGAAGAAAAAAAAATCATACTTTTACATATCTTGGGTGTGGTTGTAATTGTTAAGAATCATCCATGGTAAATGAAGTTTTGAAATAGCAAAGCTAAAAGTAAATATCATTTCACAGGGAACTTTGACAATTTTTCTTTCTTCATGTACAATGCCGATATTATTAAAGTAATATGTTTTGGTAAGGATAATGGAAGATAAAATACTTGCAACTTAATATGTTTTGGTAAGGATAATGGAAGATAAAATACTTGCAACTTTCAATAATTTAATCAAGTGTTTGAAGGATGAGGATGGAAATCGTTTGTTGTCTTTTTTCTCCCTATGTAACAAGTATAATGATGAAGATGAAGCTATTGTTGATTACATAATGTGGACACCCTATTCAGATGATCCAAACAACATATATGAGAGTGATAAATCCATTGTCATTCCATTAAATTTTCATATCCATAGCCATTGTGATTCATGGCGACACATCAAATGCCCCCTAAAAGAGGAGTCCATTTCGCCCATTATATTTAAAAAAGGGCTCAATTGACCCAAATGTTGACTCGTGGGTATTATTTGCCGGCTTTAATATTTATCCTTAAAAACTATCTCTGTTAGGGAATTCATTTCAACGAGGATGACGTGGTTGCTTTATTTTCAGGATAACATATTTTTTTTTGAACGACATTTCATTACACTAGCAAGAAGCTAGATAGTAATAAGATTACAAGGTAATATTACAAGATGATTTTGGGTCAAAAATCCAATTGAACCACTCGGGTTTAAAAGCTCTCTTTCTAAACAATTAAAAGTGCGAGAAACTTGATGTCATCCACTGAGAGGGTATATTTTTTAGTTGCGGTTCTCGATTTAGATTTTAGTAACAATAGCCATTGTTTTTAGTTGTAGTAGTCTATTGTTAGGGAATTCTTTTTATGACTATTTTTTAATTGGCATGTTGTGGTCAAAAGATGTCGGACGCGCAGTGAAATCATTGATACATGGTCATCATTGGTGTGTCATGTAGCTCTCGCGTTTCGTAGATGGTTAGGATTACTCAAACAACATACGCTTCGAGCTTTGCAAACATAAATATCGATTTTCCAGAAACTTTATATATATGCTATCTCATGATTTAATTTTTTTCAGGAGATAATATGAAAAACATCAAACATATTGATCTTAGTTGATTTTTATTCATATTCTTGAATTCTGACGTTCAACGTTATGTTAGTCGTTAGTTTATTGAGTTGTTTTTGTTTTGGGTAAAAGGGTTTCTCCGATAAATTATTTAGTTATGAGTATGAAAAAAAACTACATAGAATTTAAGCAAAGCTGAGAATGATATGTATTTATTTAATCTAATTTTTGAGATTTATGCAATGTTTTAAAAACCGGGTTGACCCGGCCGGTTTAACCTGTTGAACCGTGAACCGGCTCAGAGACCGGTCCGGATGAGACCGGGTTTTTGCTTGTTTGAGAACCGGATTGAACCGCCAGTTTTTCGTTGGCCCGGTTTGATAAACCTGGCCGGGTCATGACTTTTTATCAAAAAATATAACAAAATCTTTTTTTCTCAAGGATTTTTCTAATTTTAATGGATAAATTGAAGTGATGAGGAATATTGTTAGTTAAAATATTATAAATGAGTGAATTAAAGTTATAAACTAACTTATAAACACCAACTAAGTTTTAATATAGATTGTTATAACTTAGATTTATATTAATTGTTGTTGCAAATATTTGCTATATTATAATAGAAATAAAACTTAAAATAAAGCTTATCGGTAGAGTCTTAATATTTTTCATCGGTTTCAATCGAATGAAGAAAATAAATAGAATAAATTATGAAATTACACAACTTTACATATTAAATATAGAAAAAAGTATAAATATGTATAAAACCGGTTCGACCCGGCGGTTCAACCGGTTGAACCGATGACCCGGTGAACCGGTGATTAAACCGGGTCGATTAAAAAACCGGGTTTTAAAACATTGGAAAAAAATGTTATTACCAAATGAACCAACCAACCCTCTCCAAGGTGGGGAGAAGGGTCGGTCACACATAAGGGAGACTTATGTTGACCCGTTTAGCTTGGTAAGTTTTTAAATATTACGCTACGAGCTATTCTATAATATATTGGTAGTGACCTAGTCTTTTCTCGATTTCTAACATTTATATTTAATTATCACAAACTATTTTAATAAACTTATTTTTAAAAGTTATTAATTATTTCTTTTTAAACGTTTACATCTTTATTTGATCACTTACCGGGAGATTTATCCCGCATTCAACTTAAAACGTCAAACAACGCGTCCCGACACGTCGAATTATTGTCTATACTAAATTAAAACATTTAACTATGAATTTATTTCTTTTGATATTTTTAAAGACTACTAAACTTATTTGTAACACTTACTTAAAAACTTGAACATTCGAGATTTCGTTACTTACGAACTAAGCACATTATAAGTCCCGACATGAGTCCAAAAATCACAAATAAGATGCCATTGTGGAAACTAGAAGAGGGGGAAGGGGGGGGTGGGGGTGAATAGTTTATAGGTTTGTTTTACGTTTTAAAAGTTTGCTTTCAAAATTCTTAGATTCAAGTCGTATGTTCAACCAATCAACAATATGAATCAACATAAGTAAATATCTTAAAAAAAACTAATACTAAAAAACAATCACAACAAATAAAGAGATAAGAGAATAACAATCAACCAAGACACCAAGATTTTTTTTATTAAAAAAAGTGTTCGGCTACGAAGCACTCTTCGCCCTACTCCACTCCCCGAGATATCCTACTCGAATTTTAAAGCTATCAGAATCTTTCTTGCCTTTGCCACTTACATGAACTTCATAGTTTATCAAATGGATGTTAAAAGTGCATTTCTCAATAGTAAACTAAAAGAAGAAGTTTATGTAAAACAACCTCTAGGTTTTGAGAGCAATAAATTCCCTAACCATGTTTGCAAACTAGACAAAGCCCTTTATGGACTTAAACAAGCTCCACGGGTATGGTACAAAACTCTCTCAACCTTTCTCACTGAACATAAGTTTGTGATAGGAAAGATAGATAACACTCTGTTTGTCTACAAAACTCAAACTGATGTGATTCTGGTTTAAATCTATATTGATGATATTATCTTTGGGTCCACAAACACAAAACTATGTAAACAGTTTGCTAAACTGATGACTCAAATATATGAAATGAGCATGATAGGTGTCCTCACCTACATCCTCAGATTTTAGATTAAACAATCTAAAAGAGGCATTTCAATCAACCAAGAAAAATATGTCAATAAAAAAGTATGACATAAATGGTTCATCAGTGAAAACTCCAATGGTACCCCCTAACAACTTAGGACCTGATCAAAATGGCAAATTTGTAAATGAGACTCAGTATAAAGGTATGATTGGATCACTAATGTATCTAACTGCAAGCAGACCTGACATTTAATTCTCAACTTGTCTCTGTGCAAGATATCAGGCAAATCCTAAGGAATCTCACCTTATTGATGTTAAGAGAATTTTCAAACACCTAAAAGGTACTCCTAGTCTTGGTCTGTGGTATCCAAAATGTTTAGGTTTTGACCTAAAAGGATACTCAGACTTTGACTATGCTGGTTGCAACATGGACAGAAAAAGCACCTCATGTGCTTGTCAGTTGCTAGAAGGCAAACTTGTGTGCTAGAGTGCTAAAAAGTAGCAATCTGTAGCTATGTCCTCAACTAAAGCTGAATATGTAGCTACTGCTAGTTGTTGTGCCAACATACTATAGATGAAAAGTCAACTCATTGACTATGACATCATATATGAGAAGGTACCTGTAACACCCCCAAAATGGGTCGCAGCGGAATAAGGATCCGGGGCGTGTTACTTATCAGATCAATAACACAAGATTTGATATCAGATATCATTTTACAGAGATCATATTCCTCAAAGGACATTGAATTACATTTCATTTCTCACTCAAATCATCTTGTGATACTTCCACCATTGGGTCCCCTCTGGATGAGCCAACTTAACTGATTAATTGTAGAACTAGTATATATACTGAAACATTGATACAAACCTGAACCTTTAGTACTGACTAAAGAAAACTAAAGGTTTAGTGATTTCATGCAAAACTGAACAACCTTTCATATGTTAAAATGTCAGATCAGTTTTTTTATGTTACCTTTAGCTTGCTTAAGTGAAATAACTGAGCAATCACACATGTCTCATTCATGGATTTGCATGAGCATGTATGGTTTTGTCGCCTTTGCTGGAGCAATGATATTGGTCACATATGCTGAACATTGATTCAAAACCTGAACCTTTAGTACTGACTGAAGAAAACTGAAGGTTTAGTGATTTCATGCAAAACTAAACAACCCTTCATATGTTAAAATGTTAGTTTAGTTTTTTGTATGTTACATTTAGCTTGCTTAAGTGAAGTAACTGAGCAATCACATATGTCTCATTTATGGATTTGCATGAGCATGTGTGGTTTTTTCGCCTTCGCTAGAGAATGAATGTTGACAAAATCACCAATATCTGTTCAGCATAACATAACACTAAACCTGAACCTAGCTCAGCTTTTCAAAACATCAATTACAAGGTCAGTTTTAAAAGCAAAAGTGATTTTCAAAATTAATATAATTTTATCTAAATGATTTCTTGTAAAAGAAGTTATTTACTTTTAATATTATTAAAAAGGGATATCCAAACGATCGAATGACCTCACCTCTTTCTCTCGCCTACTTTAACAGTACACAGAGGACTGTTTATTATTCTGGTGTCAGAAGCATGCTTTGCTGACTTTCATTAAATACAAAGTTTAGTCCACATGTTGAAAACAAACCCTAAACTTCAAAGAAAAACCCTAAAACTCTTCACAAACACATAACTTCCATTTGGCAGTTATCAATTCTTCATGATAAATGTGAAAAATTCACCAATCGTATGAACCAATCAAAGCTCACTTCTCACAAACACAGATTAATTTATCAAAAACACACACAAAACCCGAAATAAAACCTTCAAACCCTAAACAACAAAAATGGCAAACCAAGAACAAATCCCTCAACAACAACACCAAGATGAACCTCAAGATCAAGGAACCCCTATTCCTTATGATCCTTCACCACAAGTAGAGTTTGAACCAAATATGATCCACTTCAAAGACAACAATGAAGTTGCTCTCATATACCCAAAACACTCAAACAAAAATTACTTTCTTAAGGTCTCATACTTTATTTTCGAATGTTGTCATAGGGAAGCCTTTACTAGATCAACCACTATGTATAAGGAATACTTAGTTTACTTCTGGTACACTGCCAAAGTTCAAGAATCCCAAAGAGTTTGGTTTTCAACTCCATCTAGGGTTACACATGGTGAAGTAGGTCTTAAATAATTTAGGAATGCTATTGGGGCTAATTACTTATTTTTTTTTTTTTTTTTTTTTTTTTTTTTTTTTTTTTTTTTTTTTTATTTTTTTTTTTTTTTTTTTTTTTTTTTTTTTTTATTTTTTTTTTTTTTTTTTTTTTTTAGCAACATGCAAGAGATATGCTCAAACTCCTATGATCCACTTGAATAGATCTAGAATTCCTTTGCTTGAGTAAGGTTTAGTTATGCAAGGTAAATCCTACACAACTATGATAGAAACTTTGTAAAATATATCAAAGACTATGCGAAATCTAATCTTTGATCAATAAGAAGAATATGCAATAGAACAGTAATATCCTAGTGACCACAGATTAAACAAACAAAGCTTCATATATTACTACAAAAACTCTAACTTAGTATTAAGGTTACAAAACCTTGAGCTATAACGATATCAAAGCAAAAGATTTAATATACAAACTCAATGCCTTAGGACCTCTTTATACAACCAGAGTCCTAGTCGATTAAAACATATTCCGAAAACTTAGAATAATTCACTAGAGATATGATCTATTCTATAAATAACTCATACTTATCACGTAAGTAATCTTGATCTCCAATCAATCTTTATCCTTTCTTCTGTCTTTATCCATTCTCTTTTGACAGTAGAAACGCTTTCAACAGTCTTAATCTTTGAGCAGTTGTAACTTTTGTACTAGCAGCATTAACTTAGCACCAGCAGTAGTAACTTATACACCAGCAACATTAACTGTGTACAAGCAGTAGTAACTACTTAGAATATTTTCTTCAATCTTCACCAGTAGTACTAACTTTACACTAGCAGTACTAATATATACTAGCAGCAGTAACTAGCAATAGTAACTATGAACTAGCAGTACTAACTACTTAGCATATTTTTCATTAAAGTTAATGAGCAGCACTAACTTTAGCTTAGCAGCAGTAACACAAACCTTAGCAGCAGTAACTCTAAGATCATCATGAAGTTTTTTAATCCTAATAATCCTCTCCTAAACTTGATATTCTTCTTCAAAATCTCAAGTTTCTTCATTGAAAGCTTCATTAATCACCAGGAGGATGCTTCCAAACACTTTATTGATTCTTGAGCTGTTTTGTGAGAAGTTTAAGAAGCTGATATGCCATTTTACTAAAATAATCAACTTGAAGCTTCTTGTTCAGCATATTTGTAATTGTAGCAGGTGTCAGGGGATATCTCTTCTCTACCAGCATGTAAATCATTCCTGATTGCAAAGTCAAGCAATGTACTCCACATGAGTCAAATAGCTTCTAGCTTAAGACTTTGTATCTTTGTTGCAATTTCTAGATTTAATCTTCTACATGTGGTTCAAACATAGTCTTCAAATCATTCCACAACACCAAATCTAAGTCTTCCACTGGTCTTGATGATCCATATCTAGCTTTTACCAATTTGTACAAGTCTTCCAAGTCTTCTCTGGTAAAACTTCTAAGCATTTGACTAAAGACTCTGTACATCTGTGACTTTCCATCAGCTCTTATTATTTTATAATAGCTTTTCTTTCCTTCTTTGTGGATCTTCCAGTCAATAATAGTTGGAGGCTTAGTAGCTAAAGGTACAACATTAATTGCTACCTCTTTTTCATCTAGAACAATTTCTATTAGTCTTTGAAGCTCTGTTGTTTCTTTATCCTCATCCACCTTTTGCTTCTTAATACTTTCTTGTTCCAGCTCAGTGCCTGCTCTCTTTGAACTGCTCTCTTGTGCTATCTCTGCTTCAGCTCTTACTTTACTACCTTCCACCAATTCTGTTTCCATATCTACAAATGTGTTTACCCTTTTCATAGCTTTGTCAAATAACTTCTGAATATCATCAAAGCTTTTGTTCTTCAACTGATTGTTCTTGTATCCAGCCATGTTTTTCAGATAAGTAGACATTGTATTTCTCTTTTGAGCTTTAGTTGGTGGTTTGTTCCTCTTTTCTTGAGCTCTCATTGCTGCAAAGTGTTTCTTTCTTGCTTCTAAGAGTTGTACAAACAACTTGGACTTCTCTTCAATACTCAACTTCTCTTGTTCTTCTGCTTGCATTTGTTGAGCCATTTGATAATCAGCATCTATCATTGCTTGCACATTATCCCATGAAACAATGTTGGCTTCTTCAATTTGTTGAGCTTTTTCTCTGGCAAGCCTTTCTTCTTCTTTTTTAGCTTGTAGCTTGAAGGTAAGTTCTTCATCAAGCATCAATTGATCTTTCTTTGATAATTTCTTCACATGTTCTGGTTCAACCATTTTTCCTTTACCTTTATCCTAAACATTGAGTTGTGATGGTTGTTCAACCATTTTGCCTTTACCTTTATCCTGAACATTGAGTTGTGATGGTTGTTGTGAAGAAACTGTTGGTGTAGGTGCTTGCTCCTGTTTATGAATAACAAGCCCTTTAGCCTTGGGTCTTGTGCTAGCAGCTATAATTGTTGTTGTAATTGTACACTGCTCTGGTTCTTGTAACATAACCTTGTTAGCCTTGGGTTTTGCACTTTTCAAAGCTGTAAGTGCTTGAGCTAAAGTAACTTCATCAACACTTAAGTTCACATCTTTTGAAGCAACTTCAGTTTCAACAACCACCTCATCACCAACTAAGTCATGTACTCCAAACATATCTGTATCAACATCAAAATGAGTACTAACTAAGTTAATTCTTGCATCAGCATCAATATCAACTATCCTTCCCTGTTTGGATGCATCCTCCTCACCCAAACCTTCATCTTCAGAGGATTCAACTCTTCTAGATAAACCAACCTTGTATAATCTTTTAAGCCCATGAGTTTTTGACCCTCCTTTCTTCTCTAGTCTCTTGACCCTCCTTTTTAAACTTGTAATCTCCTGAGATTGAGAGGTCTTAGTTTTCTCTAGATCAATAACTCTATTTTGCAAATTGGTACATAATTCCATCAATTCCTTTAGTTTTAGACTATCCTCACCACTTCGAAGTGTGTTACCTCTTGCGAGCAGTGGATCATTGGAAAGTTTAGATACATTCTCAAACCCAGTTTGAGCAATAGTATCCCCCATGGTTTCTTGGCGCCTGGGACCACTACCTGAACTAGTTCCTAAGGAACTTGGTTCATTAAGTGTTGCCTTGGATTGGGTCTTATTGATGTTACCCCTATCCTGCTCTGCATCTAAGCTAGTAGCAGTAGTGGCAGCCCTTTCCAAACTGTCATCCATCTCCTCATAGACAGCCTCATCTGTAACATTGGTTGTAGGACCACTAGGCTGAGGTACCTCAGTGTCCTTTCTCTTTGGCTTCCTAGGTTTTTGTTTCTTTTGAGGTTGAGATGTTGATGGTTGAATAATGGTGGGTGTGTGATGGGGATCAGTAGGATTTGCTGAACCTTCACCCATTTCTTCTTGAGCTTGTACCATCATTGTTGGAAATAAGGGTGTTTCTCTTCCAGAAAAGCCTTTCCCTACCCTTCTCATGTTTCCAAAAATCTTCTTAGTGTGAGAGGGTGTAACATAAATCCTTTTATGATTTGACATTCCTTCCAGTTGTTTCTCCAAAAACACTTGTACAAATCTTGGATACATCAAGAATTTACCAGACACATTCTCCAAGTTCTTCACCATACTTTCAAAAATGTATTTTGAAAAGTTAAACTTCTGGTTTGTAGCTAAACAGATAATTGCAGAAGCCATAGTGCTACTAAATTCATTCCATGCAGTAGTCTTAGCACTTAGGCATTGCAAAATGGTATGAATAAGGAATTTCCATTGAGGAGAAAAGAATGCCTTATAGAATGTAAGCTTCTGTGAAAGTTTTTCATACCCCATCCTTGTAAGTTCTTCAAAAATGGTAGCATTTGGCAAGCAATCCGTACCTTCCTCATCATTCAGTTGAAGGTCACGTCTAACAGATGCTTCAGTAACGATTATCTTCTTCCCATCCACTAGGGCTTGTAACTGTACTTCCTCATTGATAGTTTTCACCTTGATAGTAGCCCAGAATTGTTCAATGCACAAAGTATAGATAGTGGGATTGATCGTTAGTGCATATCTTATAGGGTTTGCATTTAGAAAATCCACTATCTGCTTAAACCCTTCACTTTCAGCGGGTTTAGACAAAAATGCAACCAAATTGTGAGTATCAACAAACTATAGGGTCGTCATTGTGTTGGGTTTTGATGATGAATGATGATATTGAGTTAGGGTTTGTGATTAGAGAGTATATGATTGAATGAAATCGATTAAATAAGTGAATGAAACACTTAATCGAAGTATTTATGAAAATACCCTCAACAACATTAATGTTCACCAGCAGTTGTAAGTTATGCCTAGCAGCATTAACTTTCAACAGCAGTAGTAAGTTTATGCCTAGCAGCATTAACTTTGAGTTACCAGTATTAACTCCAATTCCAGTCCAAACACTCTCTGTTTTTAATATCTTCAACTCTCTTTCTGTTTCTCAACTCACAACTTCTCTTAATTCTTTTTCTTACCAAATCACTCAGTATGTTTTTAATTCACACAACTCTCTTTCTGTTTTTATTCTCACAAATTCTCTCCATTCTTTTACTCACCAAATCACTCTTTCTATTTTTACACATCTCTCTTTCTGTTTTTATTCCTAAAGACCCATTTAGTGCCTATGGGCCTTTTGCCATTTGGTAAATCCACTAAGGTCTAAACCTTTTGTAATTTAAATTGTAGAAGCTCATCTTGCATAGCTTCTATCCAGCTTGGATCCTGCAATGATTGGATTACCTTCTTGGGTTTTACTTGTGATAAGAAGCAGGTAAACAAGCAATTTTGAAAGTCTTTATGGTTTGTTCTTTGCTGAACTAAACTAAACAAACCATGTTCTTCAAAATTCTTTGTCATTATTCTTGTTTGAGGTGTTGAATTCAAGTCTCCAATAATTTGTTCAACTGGATGATCTTTGTGTAATCTTGTAGTTGGAATAAGACTGACAGGTATAAACGCATCCAAATTATTTATGTCAGCCTCTGCACCAACATCTTCATCATCATCTGAATAGATAATATCTTCCAAAGCAGGCATATTTAGATCATCTAGAAGTTCAATGCTTGTTTTTCCACCAACAGTATTAACTTTATTTGTGCTAGCAGAATTAAGATTGTTAGTGTTGTTAACATTATCTTCCTTTTCTTGATCAATACCTTCACTATCTTTACTTGGAGCACCACCTTCTTTTCCTGATTCTTTAGTAACCTTCTTTTCATCATCTCCTAAAGGTTTGAATCCAGCATCTGGGGAACTCTTTAAACTTTAAAAGAATGGTGGATCAGCAGTCCATAATGGTAGCAGAATGTAATCTTTGCTAGGTTCTGTCTCCATTCTAGCTTTACCTGCATCATCACGTGCTTTTGTACCTGCATTACCATTAGACTGGTTTCCTGTAACAACTGGCTTATAATTCATTGACTTTGTTAGTGCATCAATATAAAAAAGCCAATTTGGTCCACTTCCTGCAATATTAGGTGTATTCTCAATAAACTGGACATGCAAGTTCTCTTCAACTATCCTAGTTCTACTATTGAATACTCTAAATGCTTTACTATTGATTAAGTA
>BQNB010034191.1:0-51785 GCA_026074375.1 Tanacetum coccineum
TTTTAAAAACAGCTTAAGACAAGCTTAAAACTTAAGCTTAAACTAGCTCAATGACCTTAACCCAAAGACAAACCTTTCTTGACCCGTTTTGAATGCTGACCCAAACACCCCCTTAATTTTTTAAAAATGGTTTAAAAAGTTATAAAAACTGTTTTAAACTGAAGTTTTTGAAGCACTAATGATACTTAAGCTATTTAAGACATATAAAAGACAAAAAGAAAAGCAAATAAGCACTTAAATTAAGGCAATAAGCTAGGACAGAATTATGCTATATATGACAGTTTTAGGCTACTTGCATGAAACTGAAATGACAAGCACTTAACAAGAATTCATACACACTAATAAGCAAAAAAAAACACAAATAAGCTTAAAATTAAGCTAAATAAGCTGTGCTACAGTAATTAAGCTAAATTTGAAAGAAGTGTACGTAAGATAAAAAGAGAGTAAAATAAATGGCTTAGCAACACAATGTAAAAACTTCACTGAATTTTTCATTAAAATGAACACAAGTACAAAAAAAAAATTAAATCTTAACTTTAAATTACACTGGAACTAAAAACTACTTTTCACTATATAAAAACTACTTAACTAAACTACATAAAAACTACTTATGCCACTTTGGCTTTTACAAGGCTTTAAATAGGAAAGGAAATTCGACTATGTCTTCTTTGTCTTCTCTTTGTCTTGTGCTCCTGTGCTTTCTTGTAGACACAAGAAATGCATTGTGTTTCTTGTGAGAGTGCTAAGTCAAGCTCATCACAACCCTTGATTATCCTTGGTGCCCAAGTTGATAGATATAAGCCGTAGATTGGGTTATGTGTGGGTTTGGATTGCCAACATGGCAATCCATGTGAGGTGTGGGGTTGAAGGATTGTGAGAGGTTTGGAAGTATGCTGGGAGTCAAACAAGGGCTGAAAGAGACATGTTGTGGGGTTAGGGGATTTTGGCGGGAAAGGGTTGGGACGATAAACAGTGTTTCAAACGTTATAAGGAAAGTTTGGGAATTTGTCATCTTAAGTCCCTCAAAGATATATACATCTTTGCATCCATCGTCCTTGTTGTTTAAAACTTTTGGGGACTTGGCAAAACAAGTCCCCAAGAGTTATATCACTCTTTGCAAGAATCGTCCTTGGTGGTTAATAGTTATAGGGCTTGACAGTTTTGGCCCTTGTAGTTTATACTTCCATTAATGGCAGTTTTTCCCCTTGTCTTTCTTTTCCTCATTTCTTCATTAAATATAAGTTTAGGGTTTTGGCACTTTCAACCCTTAAACTTATATTTCTTGACTTGTTGACTTTTTGGCTTCGGGGTTGACTTGGGTTGACTTTGTTGACTTTGGCTTGGACTTTGACTTTGTCTTTTCCTTGCTTTTCCATTCCGAGTCTGGTTTTGTCGATTTGGCTTCGTTTTTCGTCCTTTTCTTAATTATCCGTTCCTGCACAATACAATTAGCAAAACAAGCGTGTATTTGGCATTTTAAGTCCGTTTTTGGTTATTTTAGCTCGTTTTTAAAGGTAAAAGGTATGTGTAATTAAACACATACCAAAATCCCCCATACTAAGGTATTGCCGTGTCCTCACGCAATGCTATGAAGTAAGCATTTGCCAATAACCGAAATTACTCGAAAGGAAACACCCAAAAAAAACTAATACACTAAATAATGTTTTTATAAACATCAATTTATAATAATAAAGAAAGTCGTTTTAATTATAAAAAAAATCATTTAAAAAATCGTCTTAAATATATAATCTTTATAAAATTCATTTTAATCATGGTTGTCATAAAATCCAGAGACAGTTATTTAATAGTGTGTCGCATCTTACCCATATAAATTACTTTAAACATCCTTTTTATAATTATAAAATTTATCAAAAACAAGCATATAAAAAATATTATCATATCTTATTCATAAATATTATCTAAAAAATAGTTTTGTCAGTCAACCAATTATCATATTGTTTCAAAATTTATTGTAAACATAGTTTTCTTAAAAAACAATAAAGAGACATTTCCATAAAAGTGTTGTATTCATATAATCATTTCAAAATAGTTTTCCCCACACACCATCAAGATATACTTCAAAAGGTTTTCATAATTCGACATTAATATAAAATACATTACTCAAATGAGAACATCGTAATACCCAAAAGGGATTGCAAAATACCGTAAAGACTCTAACACAATCTTATTGTTTGAAAGCGAAAGGGAGTATAAAGAACCATATAGTCAGAATAACAGTGAAACGAACATGCACAAGAGAAATCTATACGAAGACATTACGAACCAAAAGAAGAACGTAATGACTCATCCGTACTCACGATCGAAAGAACAACCATCGAAAAGCGTCGGTACTAACATGTCGCAGCATGTTACCAAAACCAAAGGATATATAAAGAACGGAGCAATGATCCGTACTAATATGTTAGGAACAATTAGTGCTTAAAAGAAAATTTTGATACTCATACGAGTAATCAATACAACGAAAGTACCAATGGAACGTACCAATATCCCAAGAAGCAGATCCGAACAACCAATATTCATCAAGACGCCAAGTAGAAAAGTTAGATCATCCATACCGACATGGTACGAACAAGGAATGCTAAAATGAGGGTTATATATCCGAGCGAATAATTGAGCAGACGAACAAACTCAATAATCACAATAATAGCAATAACGGGTATCCGGGGTATCCGCAAGCGGTAGATAGAAGGGGAAACTTACTAACTTCATAACTATTCATAACACAACCGCACATAATATAACATCTTACACTACCAACTAATAAGCAAACACCGATCAATGCAATCATGGTCACAAGTCTATGTGTGTGATGCCTTTATAATTATGTTGGCCACCATAATTATAATTGCATCCTTTCACACGTATACTTACTTCCAAGACTACACCTCTCAATGATAACACACATATAAGCACATATACCACATTGCACATCTTAAACCACTCCAATATAACACAGAAAAGGATGCTCCATCAAAGAAATACTTACTTATATAAAGATAAAATTGAAACGACATAAAGGAACGAAAGTCTCGCAGCGCCTCCAAAATACGAAATATCCAAAAGAAATAATCAATAGCATCGTGACGAGGTAAAAGACAGAATAAACTTATGTTGGGCCTCGCTTGGGTTTGACTTTGCCTTCGCAAGAGTCACCCGACTCTGCGGGTCCAGGCCTGCTACGAGCATCCGACAAGCGATCTGAGTCGGCCTCCTTCTCCGACTCTTCTAACTAACCTTCCTCATTCGGTTCCTCGAGAGGCTCCTCCTCAATTGGCTCCTCTTTTGAATCATAAGCTATCGAGTAGCCCGTAGGTCGAAATAAAACTCAAAGAAAGCAAGAATACAAAAACGCCTAGATAGCTAAACACATAGATTCTATTACGGTTAGAGAGAGACATGACTAAAATAATAAGGAAGGGTATATACTATTAGATCCCAATAATGAAAAAGTATATATATATATATATATATATATATATATATATATATATATATAGTAGACAAATTAAGAAAAATTAAAGCTTTCGAATAGCGAGAAAGTATAGTAGATACGTACATAAACACTTAAGCTCTAAAATGAAACTATATGAAGGACTCATAGGTTATAGGCTAGGCTCGACTACCTACTTCTCTATAACCAAAGGCTCTGATACCAATTTGTCACACCCCGCCAAGGCGGAAACACAAGGCGTAACTTCATGGATATCATCCTAACACAATGGTGTCAACAATAGAGAATCACTACATGCATAACTAAATATAAAAGACACGATGTGTCATGACAATACCAAAAATAAAGGAACGACATCTTGCATTAATGAAAAAGGGGTCTCATCAATACAAGGGCAAGGTACCATAAACCTATTTAAAAACATTCAAGAATTCATGCAAGCAAAATACGAAAAGAAATCAAATGAGAACTTCTAATGCCAGCCTAATGGTCTCTCTAGCCACTTTTATTAACTTCAACACCTTCATAACGCTCACCTGAAAATGATGCTTAAAACGTCAAAACAATGGTTGATGAGAGTCATAGGTTTTACGACGCCAATACAAACGATTTAAATCAATTACTGTGATTATAAAAAAATATGGCAGGACAATTAAGCTGGCTATTATACATGCTAGCATTCATGCAACCAACAATCACCATTGGGACGGAACGTGTCTCCCGATCCAAACCACAAAATATAGTCATGAAGAAGAATGCTATCCCTAATCCCAGACTCTTGGTACCGTATCCGCACAGGTTCATACCCACACAAAGTAGGCGAAACCTCTTACCCACAAAGTAGGCGAAGACCAATGCAACATCATACAACATGCAGCACATAACATATAATAGCTACTTAAAAGTCCATGAGTAACTTAAACCACATAATCACAGCAATCAAAACATTTCAAAACATATTTTGCATCATTTCCATCCCAAGAAAACATAGCAAAATGGGACTATGAAACTCACCTGATGCTCAGCTACTTGACAAAATCTTGCACACAATCTAATCATAACAAAACACAAGTTACACTCGGTTAGGCTAAATGCCCAAGCCAATGTAACAATCATATGATAGACCTATAAACCTAGCACTAAGTTAATGATCCTTTATATGCATCTCCCAAATCATTTTCATACTCTATATAGTCTTAACCATTAACTTCCAACTTTTCAGTTTCTGGCAGAAATTTGTAGTCACGTTATGACCACAAATAAAATACTAAAACACCTAATTGATGGTTCTCCTTACATCCCATAGCTCCCCAATGAGTTGTGAGCTACTGTGATTTTTTAGAAAAAATAATACTAAGTGGAACTATTTTATAAAAATTCATCATTACAAAGTACTCAGATTCGGATCTAAACGCACACCAAAAAGTTTGACGTCCTTAAAAATACTTAGAAAATGTTTTATCGCTAGCCCTTCGAACTAGAGTTAATAGACACCTAAAATATGACCCATGATTTTTGGCTAACCCCAATTTGAAATTTAAGTAGGGGTTTTACTCCCCGAAATCAGATCCAAATCTGACTCGAATTTACTGTTTTAACAACTTTTCTTGCGAAAATTATGTGACTAACTTCCCGACCTCAAAACCTTTCGGGGCCAGACTTTTTGAAAACTAGACTTTCTGAACTTATCAATAGACATAAAATTCATAAAGAAAACCGTTACCATCATTGAGATAACCATCGAACAACATGAACTAAAATTCTGCTCAAACCAAATTTCTATTTTTACGCGATCCAACCCTAACCAATTACATCAATATGATCTTAATTAAACCCTAAACTCTTCTAATTAAGTTTAACATCATTAATTTACAGATTTTATGAAACCCTAATTTATCCATCACTTTATTGTTACATGAATTAAAAAGAAAATTAAAACAATTAGAGTTTATGAACATACCTAAAACCTTCGATTAGTTAACACAAATCACCACTTGGATCTTGAAATAAAAAAACCCTTTTTTTTCTTCTTGAGGGATCGACCGAACAAACAAAAGAGAAGAGAGAAAAGTGATTTAGGGATTTATTAAATTTGTATTTATACTATATAGAATCCTAATTTAACTCAAACTTTGTTTCTTTTTTTTTCTTTTCCCCTAACCGGCCTACAAACACTCCTTAATTATATTTTTATTTTTTTATATTTTTTTATAATTTCAATATATATATATATATATATATATATATATATATATGTGTGTGTGTGTGTGTGTGTGTGTGTGTAATATATATATTTTTTTTATAAAAACTTTATTTATTACATATTCAACCCTTAATTTTGACATTTTTATAAAAACCCTTTATTCTACCTTTTAAACCTCTTAAATTAAAACTAGATTGAATGACATTACCTAAAATTTCATTTCTGATTGTTATTTTACTAACTTAATAAAATTTAAGTTCCAAATTTCTATATTCTCCTAAACTAAAACTTTTGAAACTTACTAACTAATAACACTTTAAGATATAAATACATATACATATACATATACATATAAATACGTACACACATAGAATTATACCATCATTTTCATTGTAACTAAAATGTGACCAAAATGAAATGCTCATAACAACCATAACTTCAATCACTATGAGAGGATCACGCTCAATAGATTGGTAACCAAACTCACATAAGTTCACATAAACACAATATTATTAAAACACATAATGAGGCTCAAGTCAATACTTATGGTTTGACTAACCTGCTCAGAGCACAGTTGTCACACTCCTTCTCTTTCAATGCTTCTCCCATGACTCTTTTTACAGCTTCTTCTTCTTCTTCTTGTTTGATTTCACCATCCAATTTCTGCTTGTCCAAAAAATGCTATCCAGTATCTTCTTATATTTGTCACTGTATGCCATAGTCTCGATAACAGGTCTTGCCTCTTCAAGTATATAAAATCTTTTATAGATATCAATTGCAGTTGCCTCATGGACAACTTCTTTTTGCGTTAAGGGTTGTCCATTGTTCAATGACGGTCCTTCATCAAAATAGTTTATTTGGTGGTTCTCAAACAGCCTTCTCTTGTTCCTAGTACTTTTTCCCATTTTACATACAAATGGCGGTAGTTCAACTTTGTCGATATTTAGAATGTCCTCAAAATCGATTCCATCTAGTATGAGCTCCCAATCATCCTCGGATTTTCAGTTTCTTTAGAGTTATCTAGGAATGGGTCAATCTCAGGATAAATGGTTATGACACCATTCCCGAAATTTGCTATTCCTTTGGTAAGTCACATGAACGATCTTCCTAGAATTACTCCAGGCTCAATGTCATCCTCTGTTAAGATTATGAAAAAGTGTCAATTATGTGGTTTTATTATATTTTGTTATTAGACTTTATTTTGTTTAGTTTAATATAGCTTGTAATAAGGTTTATTATGCTTTAAGTAAGAAATAGCATAATAACCAAAGTCTAGGGACTAGTATTGTCAAGTTAGGAAAATAAGGAAGGGAAGCCTCCCTTCCATTGCCTATAAATAGCCCTCTAATCTTCATTAGAGGGTGATGCTCTTGTAACCAACTTTCATTTTCCCTCCTAAATAATATTTGAATTTTTCCCTTCACTTGCCCTCATTCTCTCTAAGCTTACATGTTGATATGATTGATTCAAGATTCATGTGACCTATCAAGTGGTATCAATCGCCAATAGAGAAGTAGAGTGCTTGATTTGTGCGTGTTTTTGTTCGACCGAGAATCAAGAAATGATGCTTTCCGAATTCGGTGAGTACTATTGAGGTTTCGAGATTGATTTTGGCTGTGATTTCGAGTTTTTTGGACGTTATTGTGTTCTCAGAACTGTTCATTTCATTCTCGGAAGTGTGGATTTGATTTTCGATTGAAGCTTTGCATTCTCGGTAGAGTGGTTTTGAGTTTCGGAAGAATTTTTCTTGTAAATTTAGCAAATTCAGTACGAAATATCAGTGTAATAGATATAAACGATCTTTTGGTTCTATCAAAAATCGTTTATTAGGAATTCGGTATTAAACTCGGTTCTATCGAGTTTGTTAAGTTCACAAATTCGGTTCCATCGAATTTGTGATATAGGGAGTTTTACTAAGTATAAACTCGGTAATAAGCTTTACAAGTCATTTTACACTTTCATTTCACGGTTTTATCGTGTTTTGAAGTGTTAAAAATCGGTTTTTCAAGATTTACTAAACTCGGCAATCAAATTCGGTTTCATCGAATTTGAGTTTTTAGAACACTTGGATTATCTAGTAATCATAAAATTCGGTTTCATCGAATTTGTGGTTATTAATAATTCATAACTGTTGGATTTTAACAATTTAGGCTTACCGAGTTTATAGTGAATAGTGTTACCGAATTTGAGTAGTTTGTAGATTACCGAGTTTAGTATTTGAAGATTTCCGAGTTTGTTAGTGTACTGTTCGAGAAGGGTATTCGTTTTCAGATTACGTGTTGTCCGTGAACAGTGTTACCGAATTTGACTACTGTTACCGAGTTTGGATATTTTCTCACAAATCTCACTCATATTCGTCTAAAAAGATCCAATCTTTGAATCTTAAGACATGTCGACATCCAAAACATACCAACAATCCCTTGCTGAAGCCGGTTCTGAGACTAGGCCACCCATGCTTGAAAGGGGTAGTTACATACCTTGGGCGAGTAGATTCAAACGATTTCTTAATCGCAAGAGGGAAAACCGGAAGTGGCTTCTCAAAGCACTAGAAGATGGCCCTTATGTGTTTAGGAACATCACACCTACAGGTTCAACAATACCAAGGTTGCAAGAAGTAGAGGATCTTCAAGGAGATGACTTATTGTACTATGATGCGGAAATGGAACTCATGAATATGATTCTTCTTTCTATTCCTAATGAGATTTACAATTCTGTGGATTCTTGTAAGACGGCCAAGGAAATGTGGGCTCGTGTTGAACGTTTGATGAGGGGAACTATACAAAACCAAGTTGACAGAGAAACGCGGTTTACAAATGAATTTGATCAATTTGTTGCTGAACCAGGAGAGTCACTAGTTTCAGTCTACAATCGTTTTGCTCAGTTAATGAATGATTTGGAACGAAACAACATGAAGTTTCCAACTGTTTCAGTTAACACAAAGTTTCTGAATAGTTTGCAACCGGAATGGTTGAAATATGTGACTCAAGTTCGTTTGGCTAAGCGACTGACAGTTGATTCGTTCGATGATCTTTTTTATTATCTTTTGCAATTTGAGAAATTGGTTAATGCTTCAAGGGCAAAGAAGTTAGAAAAGTCTCATGATCCTTTGGCTCTAGTAGCACACACCGGTTCATCTTCCAGAAATACCTCTTCTTATTATGTGACACACCTTCATATGTAGTTGATTATGATGGAAGTGTATGAGCAGGGATGTATGTTCAAAACCTTCTAAAGATCCCCTAGCATCTGCTATGTTGTTACTTGCCAAAGCCATTACTCAAAATTTCTCTAATCCAACAAATAATCGTCTTCGTGCTTCGTTCTTAATACAGAAATCAAGCATGTCGTTCAAGGTGACAGGGTGTATATTCTAAGCATAAATTTGGTGATGTTGATGAAAATAATAGAAGGACCTATGTTCAGAAGGAAGTTGTTGAGGGAATGATGCTACAAATGTAATGCTAATGTTCAATAGGATTGTTCAAACTCGACTTACAGTCAATAATTCAACGGGTCAATTGCTATAACTACGGATGGAAAAGGACATTATGCCTAGGAAGTTGTCCCAAGCCAAGGTTCGTGATTCGAAGTCTTTCATGGAAGCAATGTTGTTGCAAAACAGGATGAAGCGGTGTAATTCTTTCCGATGAGCAATACTGATTTTCTCTTTGTGATGCTTCAAGGATGGTGAAGAAAATTGAAGGAACTTAGGCAAAATATGCTTAGATGGTCAAGGATTCAACCAGCTGATCAAAATTCTAATTGATTGAGCAGTAGAGTTCTGCATTTATAAGTGAGGTACAATCTTTATCCATCAATAAGAATGATGAACAAATGTATCCAACTCATACTAAAATTATTAACAGTATCATTGATGATGATCAAATTAATAGCAATATTCAATTTGATTCTGTCAAAGGAAATGTACTAGTGGCAGTGTTGAAAAAGATATACATGTTTATGATCTGTGTGCATTAGAAACACTTGCTAAGAATGCATATGATGAAACTGCAAAACAACAAAGATTTGCTCAAAAGGTCCAACAACAAAATATGACTTTGACCAGTCAGATTGAGATGTATAAGGAAAGGAATCGGGTTTTGGAAAACATAACCAAGGATAACAATTATCTAAAATAAGTTCTTGAAGCTGATGAAAGGGCGAAACGTGTTCAAAAACAAGCTGAGTCTCAATTGTATCGCGATCGAAATATTATTCGAGATCTCGAAAAACAACGAGATAAGTTGAGTAGAGGTCAAAATTTCAAACAAAAATAAGGAATTACAACAATCACATTTAATTTTAAGAAGAAAAATGAGTGAAAACGAGGATAAGTATCATGATACTATTCTTGATCTTGAGGAAAAACTAAAAAAAGAATGTTGATTTGTTTTTGAAAATTGGTAATTCTTTACAAGCAATGTTTATGCTCGGTCCAAAACCATTGTCTGTTTATGATCAACAATTAAAACATGGTTTGGGGTATCCGAATCCTTATACACTCAGACAAGCAATTTCAGAATGTCCAAAGTTATATGTTGCATCTAGGACGGGTAATATAGAAATTCCTTTGAATGTTAGAGATTCTGAGGAAACTCTAGAGGATGCTTTCAAAAGTCAACAGAAAATGAATAAAAAAATGAATGATCCAATTGCTGTTGCGAACAAACAAAATTGTTGGACAATTGATTACAAACAATTAAATGCGCTTTATAATGACTTTGTTCCTCAAAAAGAATCATTCGTTGAACAAACATGTTCTTCATCTTCTTATATTCCCTTTGTTAAGATTCTGGAAACAAAAACAATGCCAAGTGAGTTACCTTTGATCAATGAATTATTCAATATAAAAGTTGGATTTGAAAAGTTGTTTCTGTTGATAAAACAGAACAGTAAAAGGGCAAGCATGTTTTATACATCAAAGGAAGAGATAGCTCTTAATGATTTTTGTCGAGATCAAGTTAAACCACTTCTTAATGAATTACTGGATTACTTTGATGGCTTTCAGAATCTATTTCAAAGGGATATAAAAGAAATGAAAGATGCGTTTGAGCAAAATGATGTTTATCTTGATGAGATTGAAAGGCAAAATGATTTGTTGAAAGATCAACTTTTGGAAGCATCACTCAAACATGATATTGAGCTATGTGTGTTGTTAAACCATGAATGTGTTGATAAGTCCTTACATGATGAACTTGAACAAGTCAAAAAGAAATCTTTAGAGATTCAAGAGGGTTTGAAAGCAAGAATAAAAATTCTTGAGAAAGATGTTCAAAGATGTGAAAAACAAAGTGTTGATTTTGAGTTAAAATTGCAACATGAAAAAGAAAAACATAAATGGGATTCTTCGAAGAATAAAAACTCAAAACCTCTTGATTTCTCTTGGATTTCTAGAATACAGAAACTTGAGGATGAGAACGTGTCTTTGGATTTTAAAGTACAATCTTTGATAAAAGAACGAGATAATGCCAAAATGGAATATAAAAAGCTTTTCGATTCAATCAAAAAGACACGGTCTCAAACTCAAAAGGAAATGGATGAGTTAATTGCTCATGTCTCTGAGAAAACTTATGCATATGGTGCTATTCGTGCTGAGAATCAGAATCTTTTAGATACCATATCTGAGTTGAAAGCTAGAATGAAAAATGGTGAAAATGGTAAGTCTGTGAATACTAAGTTTGACAAGACACATGGTTCTCAATCTTTTCTTTGTGTCACACCCTTAAATAAAAATGCTTCTCAAAAGCAGACGGTTGTTTTAAAAACAAAAGAAAACCATGTTGAGTCAAAACCAGTCACTTTACAGACTTCACATAACAAACAAACAGGGACACATCAAAACACAAATGTCATTAGCCCTGGAATGTACAGAGTTGTCACACAACAAGAATCACAAACAAACAAGACTAAGAATGTGTTATCTTCTACAGGAATGAATGCTACATCTAGTGTTAAAAGACCAAAGAGTAGAGATTCACATGTCAAGACCAGTGTCTTAGATGTCTCTAAGAATGAAGCAAAGAAAGAAGCAGTTTATGTTAGGAAAAATAAGCAAACAGATAATACATTTGCTAAAGTTGTGTCAAACAAGGAGAATGTAATTGATGTTGCTGTTGCAAACGCTTCTAAAGCGAAAACTTTGTTATGTGTTTCTTGTATGCAAAATGTGCTTATTCCTTGTCATGATAACTATGTTGCTAAGCATAAATTGAATGTGCATTCGAATGCTTGTAGAACCTTCTCTGTTAATTCTAAGATACCAAAATCTTCTGAAACTACTTTTGTAGCTCCTAAGACTAGGTTTTATAAAAAAGAGACACAATCTAAGACTTTAGATACAACTTCTGTAGCTTCCAAATCTAAGATTGATGAAGCAAGTGCATCAAAAGCTAGAGATAAGGTTTCTAGTGCGTTTAAGAAAAAGAAAAGAAACATGCGTGATAAACCATTAAGCGCATTCATGCTAAACAAGATTCAGACAAGTAGATTATGGCAAAAATGGTTTGAATCACAACCAAATGTTATGTGGACACCTGTTAAGACAAAGCCACATGCTCATACTAATCCTTCGAATACAAAACTACTGGTTTCAGTTAAGAGATGGATTGTCAAATTGCCCAGTTGTCCATGTGTTATTTCTTCTTGTGTTGCAGGTAGTCTAGATCGTTCTATGGGTTGTTGACAGTGGTTGTTCAAAGCATATGACGGGTGATCGTTCACTATTAAGAAACTTCGTTGAAAAGTTCATGGGAACCGTTCGCTTTGGAAATGACAACTTTGCAGCTATTACAGGCTATGGTGATTATATACATGGCAATATCACTATTTGTCATGTATATTATGTTGAAGGTCTTGGACACAATCTCTTTAGTGTTGGACAATTTTGTGATGGAGATTTAGAAGTGGCTTTTCGTTCTAATACATGTTATGTTCGAAATCTGGAAGGAGATGATTTGCTCACAGGCGGACGCGATTCAAATTTATATACTATCTCCATTTCAGACATGGCTGCTTCTTCACCCATTTGTCTAATGTCCAAAGCAACTTCAACAAAGTCATGGTTATGGCACTGGAGACTCTTACATCTTAATTTCGATACCATAAATGATCTTACCAAACTTTGACTTGTTGACAGTTTACCAAAGTTCAAAATATGGAAAAGATCCATCTTTGTTCCTCTTTGAAAGAGAAAAATCAAGAAAGCTTTTCGCATCCACCTAAATTGAATTCAAGTGATTATTCCAAATGGTATTACTTTCATATGATTTGTGTGGTCCAATGAGAGACTTCGGTCAATGGAAAGAAGGTATATTCTTATAGATAGTGGATGATTTTTCTAGATTCACTGAGTTTATTTTCTCGTTCGAAAGACGAAACGCTAGAGATCAACAAGAAATTCATTGCTCAACTCAATTGAATTACAAAGCCAAGTTTGCAAGAATCGATTGATAATGGCACTGAATTCAAGAATGCAACTCTAAAAGCTCATTATGAAAAGTTAGGTATTATGCAACAATTTCCATTGCTTTCACGCCTCTCAAAATGGAGTAGTAGCATGACATAATCCGTACTGATGTTGAGCTGCTCGCACAATGCTTATTATTTTTGAGGTTACCTGAATTTCTTTGGGCTGAGCAGTTCTACATCATGTTTTACTCCAAAACCGGTCAATAATCAACACCGACACAAGAAAAACACCTTATGAGTTGTTACGTGTACGAAAGCAAACAAAGTTGAGTATTTTCTTGTGTTTTTGGCTCAATTGGAAGCTATCTGACAAATGACCATGATGATCTTGGAAAATGAAACCTAAAGTAACATTGGGAGTTTTTTATTGGTTATTCGAAACATCAAGAGGTTTTTCGTATCTATAACCATCGCACCAAAATGGATTATGGAACATAATCCATGCCAGTTTGATGAGCTTACAGCCAATGCTTCTGAACATGCCTATTTTAGTACCCGAACTTCAACGATTCAACAATCAAAATTCATCAGCAAATCCAATGAATACTCCATCCAAAGAAGATTTAGATAATTTGTTCGGTCTGATGTTTGAAGACTATTTTGAGAAGGCATCTTCTGATACAACCATCAATTCCGCTGCACAACCGACTCACGGTCAAGAAGACTCACCTTCTACATCTTCAATCATTGTTAACACACATGAGGCTCCTCTTGTTGTCACAACATCTGACGAACAAACTTCTTCAATCTCTTTACAAGAGTCTGATGAATTCAATCACGAAGATTCTGCTGATTTTGATGGTAATACACATTTTGTTCCATATGATTCTCTGAATCATGAGGAAATTGAGTCATCTACAACGAATCTCGAACCATCAAATGTGCAGAATTTCCATCAAGTACAACACTCGACTCACATTTGGACAAAAGATCATCCTCTAGACCAAGTTATTAGTGACCCATCCAAACCTGTTATGACTCGTCAACGGCTTCATACCGATTCTGAGGTTTGCATGTATGCATTAACCGTTACCACTATTGAACCAAAGAACATCAAAGAAGCCATGGCCGATCATAGTTGGATTGAGTCCATACAAGATGAGTTGAATCAATTTGAAAGACTTCAAGTTTGGTAATTGGTTCCACGACCAGAAGGAAAAAATGTTATTTCCCTCAAATGGCTTTGGAAGAATAAGTGTGATGCAAAAAATATTGTGGTTTGGAACAAATATCGTCTTGTGGCTAAAGGTTATAGCAAGAAGAAGCAATGATTTTGAGGAGTCAACTTGATCATGTTGCTCGTCTGAGGCTATTCAGATGTTCATTCTTTATGGCTACTCATAGGAAATCACAATCGTACAAATAGATGTCAAAACGCTTTTCCTCAATTCCTTTTGAATAGAAAGTGTATGTCAGCCAACCTGAAGGTTTATTGATTCTGAATTTCAAAATCACGTCTACAGGTGAAAAAGCTCTATACGATCTTAAGCAAGCACCTCGTGCAAGTATTACAAACGGTCTTCGTTTCTAATGAACACGGGTTTCAATAAAGGATACTTGACCTCAACTTTGTTTACTAGACGTCACGGTGGAGACATATTACTGTTAAGTATATGTTGATGACATTATTTTTTGGATAACAAATCCAGATTTTTAAAAAAAGATTTTCAAACTTAAATGAAAAATAATTTGAAATTGTCCGATGATGGGTGAAAAAGTTCTTTATTGGAACTTCAAGTTCCATCAATCTCCCGTGGCATATTCATAAGTCAAGTCACAATATGCAATAAGATGTTTAAAGAAACATGATCTAATGAATGGACTCCAGAGCACACATATGGCAACAAGAAGACTAGATGCTGATTTACAAGGCACTCTATTTGATCAACCCCTTATCGTCGTATGATAGGAGGGCTTATGTATCTAACAGCCAGTCGACCAGACATAGCCTTTGCTACTTTTGTATGTGCACGTTATCAAGCATGACCTACGGTCAAACACCTCAAAGAGGTTAAACAGATCTTCCGGTACCTAAGACAGTCCTATAAGCCTAAAGAGGTCAAACACCTCAAAGAGTCAAACACCTCAAGAGTTTATTACACATACCATTTTTCATATTAAGCGGACTTAAATAAGCCTAAAAACATGCCAAAATCATTGTTATTTGATATGATTTTTGCATTTGTATTGTGCAGGAAACGAATATTCAAGAAAAGGAACGAAAAGAAAGCCAAAAACAAGCAAATCCAAGCACGGAATGGAAAGGACAAAGTCAAAAGTCAAGCCAAGTAAAGAAAATACAACTTGAAGGGCTAAAACTGCCAAACCCCAAGTTGTATTGCAAGAATTAAAAAGGCAAGGGTCAAAATTGCACACCGGGTAGAGATTGCATTTAAGTTATATAACTTAAGGGGACCAAACTGCCAACTTACCCTAAAGCCATCTTTCTCGCCTAACACAAACCCAGTTACAACTTGTATGTCGCCCCATACTTCTCCCCTGCAAAACCACTTGACACCCTAGCCAAAATCATTTCATCCACCCTACTAACCCCCTCCCCCCCCCCAGTTGTATAAATACCATGTTGGCAATCCCTCTCCATTCTCAAAGCATTTCGATGGCTGAGATTGTCTCCAAAGAAGCTCAAAAGAAATTGAAGGCTGGGATTTGTTTTAAAATCTCCTCTCACAACAAGCACACTTGGTAGAAGCTCTCACAAAAGAAACACAAGCTGCAAGTCCAAGAGAAGAAGAGTTCGGCTATAAATAGAGCCTTTTGTAAGCCTTTGAGGCAAATCTTAGCATCTAGTTTTTAATTAATTTTCAGTTTTTGTAATCTTTAGCTAAATTTCACAAGTCATTTACAGCTTTTACTTCAGCTTTGTAAACCACTTTGCAAGTCTTAATGTAAAATTTGAGTTTTTAAGTCAATTTACAATACCAGTGTTAAGTTTCTTAATCATATTGTTTTGTGTTCAAAAAGCTCTCACCACAGCTTACTTATAAGCTGTTTTCATTAAGTAAAAATAAAAAGTTAAGTAGTTAAGAGAAAATCACAAATATCACTCTCAAATATACCACAGCTAATGTTATGGATGATAAGCCAGTTCTGGATGGGCTTATGGACTCTCACTAGCTTGTTTTCTACAAGCTAGAGCTTGTAGATTCATTGTTTGACCCTGTTTTGAGCAAGGGTGTTGTAAGTTTTTCTTTTTCTTGTTTTTCTTATTGATTATAGAACTGCTCAAAGGTGCTTTATCAGATGTTATGTGCTTATTTTGCTAGTACTGTTAGTTTCATTTTGTTAACACTTGTTTAGTTTTTCAAGTTAACAATGCTAGCCATTTTCAGCTTAATTTTAAGGTGCTTTATTCTTAATTAAAATTGCTCATAAGTGCTATTTTGTAATAGATAATCTTTTTAATTAGTTTGAAAGAAAAATGATTTTTAAGGGTTGTTTGAATCAAGCAGTACTAACTCCAAGTTAGTACTGCTAGTTCATTTTCTTGGATTTCAAAGGTAGCAGTACTAACTCAACACTAGCAGTACTAACTCCAAGTTAGTACTGTCAGTTAAAACTGTTAGTACTGCTGGTTCAGTTTAGCTTATCAGTTTATTAAATCTGCTTATTAAAGATTTTCCTTAGCTTTTTTAGAGTTAGATTAAACATTTTTCCTTTACTGTTTTTAGGAGTAAGCTTATTTAAGCTTATTTTCCTTTTCAAAGTATTATTCAATAATGTTATCAGTTTGAGCTTTTAGCTTATTTTGTCATAAATTCATTCCTAGTTCTTATTTCTTATTTATAAGTGCTTATTAGGGTTAGTTAAATATCTGTTTTAGCTTATTTGCTTTTTTCTTGTTTAATTATGTTTTGTTAAGGCTAGCAGTACTAACCTTAAGCTAACAGTACTAACTTAAGCCTAGCAGTACTAACTCTAAGTTAGTACGTGTATTAAATACTGTTAGAACTGTTTTAGTACTGTTTTGTTTTCTCTTGTTTAATTTAGCTTAATTGCATGCTGAATTTGCTTATTTAGAGTTAGTTTAGCTTATTTGATTTGTCTTAAGCTTATTTGAGCTTACTTATATCTTAGTTTAATGTTTTAAGCGATTTTGCCATTTCTAGCTTTCATTCTTGTTCCAGCTTATTCTCTTTGCTATTTTTATGCGCTTTTGCTTATTTTTATCAGTTTTAGTGCCCAACAATTCCTTGTGACATTCAAACACGAATCATCAATCGTCTTCCGATTTTCCATTCCAGCCTCGTTGGGACATAACGACCCGGGAACACTCTATACTGCTTCCGGTTTTATTGCTCTCGCGTGATTTCGTCCCTTGCTATGTATTTATACATGTTTTGTATTTTGTTCACATAACCATATTTAAGGGGGAAGTTTCGCGCTGGTCAATTTTTAGGCGCCGTTGCCGGAGGCTGTAAAACGATATGTTACGTTTGAAAATTGTGTTTTACATTTGTGAATATTTTTCTTTATAAAAACATAAAAAGTTACAAAACATTTTTTTTATTTTCTTTTATTAGTATAATTATCATATAAAAACAAAAGAAAACCAAAAATATAAAAACATTGTCCATAAAAAGAAATAAAATTCACAAATTGGTAAAAATACCAAAATATAATATTCTCAATTGAGGTATTATCATAATAACTTCCGGTGAACTTATTGGTTCCCAACTCGAACAAAAGATTTAAAACTTACCATTTGTGTCTCTTACGAGGTACGGCTCATCTCAAAAAGAAATACAAACTATAAAGTGGGTATAAGGAGGGTTGTTCCAAGGAACTACGACCCGAAAGGAGAAATAAGCTTCGCGCTATTCCTACTCCTCCGCTCACCTGATTGTATTGCTTTTTGGGAGCTACCGTGAAGTATTCTGACTATTTGGGTTCAAGTTGTCTAGTTTTAGGTTCCTGTCCGTTTAAAATAGATTGTGAATAAACTAAAAAACCAAAAATACTTTTCTTGTTCTCTATTTTAGTGCATGCGCATTCGTTCTCAAGCTCGTCGTCTACGTCAACAACAACGACATCAACAACAAGTTCCTCCGAATCTTCCGAATCTTGTTGAACTTCCCATAGTTACGATGGCTGATGATCGTACTATGGCAGAATTGCTCCAGGCTCCCACCGAGGGATACGAGGACGCAATTGTTGTCCCTGAAATTGAGGCAGCAAATTTTGAGATCAAGCATGGGTTGCTAACTCTTGTCCAGAACAAGCATTCTCGACACGACAAAGAGGACCCACAGCCAACAATCTGTTACTTCAAAAATCACCTCTACATGGAGATATCCTAATGCCACGAGCCACATCAATTAAGTATTGATGCTTTTTTTTCCTTTCTCTCTCGAAGGGGGCACGCCCATATGGCTTTTAGAAAGAACCCAACCCTCGATCAATTCAGAACATGGATGAACCTCGTTGCTAAATTCCACAATCGTTTTTTCCCACCTCTAAAACGACAAAGCTCGAACGAATTACCAATTTCAAAAAATTTGACGATCCTTTAGTGAGCTTGGGAATTGTTAAAGATCTCTCTCCGAGCATGTTCTATCATTATGGATTCTCGGAGCTTCCACAAACTTGATACATTTTACAATGCCTTAAAATGTTAATGATCAAGACACCTTGAACTCCTGCCGCAGGTGGTAACATTTTTTGTGGGACAAAAAGGCCCGCTGAATGCTCAAGCACATCTAGAGTAAGTCCAAAGTCGTCTCTACTCCCGAAGCAAATCCATTGTTCTAAGGTGAGTACAGGCGCTCTCCACCTCTGGAGTATCTCCCGACGTTGCTTGAATTGAAAGATATGGTTAGAGCTCTACTTTCTCGCAAAGCAGTACATCTCCCAGTTCCACTCCCGCTCCCGTAAAAGCGTTGATCAAAGTTGTGTTACTGCGGGTGGTGCCCACCGCGTGATCGTAATTGTCCCGGCTACCGATAGCAACAATTACCGAGAGAACATCGCAAGAATACGTACCTCAAGCAGCCGCAGCCAATTCAACCAAGGAAATTCCGGCTAACGTCCGCCACCGATGGCAACCAAATCAGACCACCCGGTTTTTCCTCCTGCAACACAACAAGAGAACTAACCAACAATCAACAAACGTTGAACCAGAACCAAAAAACCGTGGGAATGGCTACAACCAGGGTCAAATCCAACGACCCCAGGTTCAACAACAAGCCCCAATGATCAACCCCACGGTTAACAACACCACCCCAGCTTACACCCAAGCTCCAGCTCATCAAGCTTCGAGTGTGTCAAAAACTGATTTTGAGAGCTATGTCAAGGCTAATGATGTGGTCATGCAAAACCAAATGACCAACATAACCGACTTGCTCACCAAAATCATAAATTCCAACCAAGCTTCTACTTCAAGTTCGGGTTCTCTTCCTAGCAACACCATTGCTAACCCGAAGGGTGAATTGAAAGCAATCACCACCAGAAGCGGTGTTTTCAGATGATGGACCATCAAATTCCCACCTTCCGGTGGTGGAAAGTTGAAACCGAGGTGACAAATGGACACAGGTACTTCCTAACGAAGTTACCAAAGACGTCCAACCTCCGAATAGTCCCCAAGTTGATGAACCATTTGGCATGCCTAGAACCAAGCACTTTACCATATACATCTAGTAAACAAGGAGAAAATCCGCCAAAAGGACGACCTTATAGCTGGCTTTGAAATCATGGAAAGTTTTCGAATCTCCACTTCGAGCTGAGCTTCTTGGATGCTCTCCTGCACATGCCTAAGTTTGCACCAATGTTCAGAAAGATTTTGAACAACAAAGACAAGATCTTGGAATTAACCAAAACACCAGTTAATGAAAATTGCTCGGCAGTCATCCTAAAGACATTTCCCAAAAAATTAGGAGACCCGGGTCGATTTCTGATAACCCGTGTTGGATTTCCCAGAGTTTGGATGAATGCTTGCCCAGGCCGAGTCTCACTCGGGCAAGCATCATCAATGCACTCTCCGTCTCTGAAAACATAATCTCCAAAGACGACCAAAACTATGGATGATACTCGAGTTAGCCGACCGATCGATCTCTACTCCCACCGGCATACCTAAATGTTTTTGTGAAGGTTGGAACCTTCTACTTTCTAGCCGATTTTGTGGTAGTTGACTATGATGCGACCCTAGAGTCCCGTTGATTTTAGGAAGAACCATTTTTAAGAACGCAATAGCTTTAATTGATGTGCTCGGTGAAAGAGTTGACCTAAGACAACGATGACCAATCCGTGACTCTCAAAGTAAGGTGATACAAAAAAATTTTCTTTCTCCTACATGCCATAGAATCAGTTAACAACAAGGTCGTACTTTAATTGATATAGCGTGTGAGGAATATTCTCAAGAGATTTAGGTTTCTCGGAAAGTATTAAGCAAATGGAAATTTCCACTCCTTTACTTTGAACCGAATGTTGATACCACTTCTCACCACCCTCACTCCCATTCGAGGTAGTGATCTCTATTCTTGAAGAAATCGAAGGCTGAACTTTCTGATAACTATCGTTATAAGTCGGAATTGATGATTGCCGAATTGTTACCTCAATTTATTGAGACACACACGGAAGCTCGTCACTCTACGCTGGAGCTTCGTTCTTTAATTAGTTAAACGTGTAATAAGATAATATGCGGGAATCGGGGACTCGATAGTTAATCAAAAATTGTATATGATCGGGTTTAATCCAAACAAAACGAGCCCGGTCCATAGTTAAATATCCCGCACGTCACATTAATGTGTAGGGTCTATATAAATTTAGAATTTTTCTAAATTTCTAATATAATATAGGATATTTTTATTTTAAGAAATATACTAATTTTCATTTTTCAAAATATTTTTTCTTATTCTCTCTCTCAAATTTTCACTCATCTCTTCCATACTCTCACTCTCAACTCTCTTTCTCTTTATCTTAAAATTTTCGATTTGTGGTTCGGTTATGAAGTGAAGTGTTAAATCGGTTCCTACAATGGTATCAATCGCCTCGTGATAGCGTGGTTTTTTTTGGTGTGGTAAGCATATTGAATTCGGCAGCTAGGTTGCTTCATCACTCGGCATAAATATTTTTTCGTGGCTCAGTTTGTTGTTGGAAAATCTCTCGGCTTCATTGGGTAATACTCGGGTGAAAAGAAGAGAAGAACGAAAAAGTGGTAAAACGTCACGATCGAACGAGTGAAAACTAGAACAACCGAACGAGCGGAAAAAGTTGTAACGATCGAACGAGTGGAAAATCGTTTGGATCGAACGAGTGCAAAAACGTTTGGATCGAACGAGTGACAAATCGCAAGGATCGAACGAGCGATCGAACGAGCGGATCGAACGAGCGATCGAACGAGCGGATCGAACGAGTGGATCGAACGAGCGGATCGAACGAGCGAAAATTTATCAAGGATCGAACGAGCAAATTTTTTTTGGACCGAACGAATTTTTTTTAGAAAACTTGTGTGACGAAAAGGGTTTCAGTAAAACAGCCATAACTTTTGATCCGTAAGTCCGTTTAAGGCCCGTGACCTCTCAAATCGAAGAGAAAAACGAGACGGATCACGCTGTAACCACCCTTTGGCAGGTTAAGGATTTTTCGAGGCCCAAAAAGCTTGTTTTCTATGATTTATTGACATTTTTCAGTTTTTTCTGGAATTTTTGGCCGCTGATTCCGCATCAAATCATTCACGGTTATCTAGTGATCTTGTAAAATCCCGTTAATTCATTATCGGTTTTGATCATAGACGAGTAAAATCCCGTGAACGTGAATTGCATACAACCACAACATCAATCACATCATATCCACTTAAGATCCTTCAAATCATTTTCACTTCATAATTTTCGATAAAATGGAGAAGAAAGATACCTTATCTTCATGTTCAGATTCAGAAATACAACAAATGCAACTAATTCAAGACAAATCAAAAGAAAGTTGCATGGTAATCTTTCAAATCGAACTTCATTCCCCCCTCAAGTGTCATTCAACAACGACTTAAAAGGAAGTCGAACCGAGGAGGGATTCAAACGCGCATTTGCAACACTCTTTGGTCAAGATCTAGAGACTTTCACGGGCACAATGTTCTTGTACATGGATCAACTACAAAAGCAACTTGACAACGAAGAATTTCAAGAGATTGGATCCATGTCTGCTTTTAAAGTACTCCAGACACAGTTTCAGATGTTCATCAAGTCACGGTTTTATTTGGATGAATATTTGACAAGACCGCAACAATTCCCCCTACAAACACTCGACTCGATATTCTAGAATTCTTCCCCGTTACACAAAACTGAGCCAACACATTAAATCTGTTAAGAAGATCGATTGGTTGAAAGAAGCACAACATAAAATGGAGTATGAAAGAAGGGTGAATGAAAGACAAATCCAGACAACAGAGGAAAAGACTGATACGAGTAATGCATTGGATGCATTGGATGCTAGTTCAGTTATCATTGAAAGCAATAGGACAGAATCAAAAGAGCAGGATACAAGCAGCAGATCAGGGAATGATGCACATGTTGATGATGCAGATATCAGACCCATATATAATAGGAAGAGCCATGGCTGAGGTACAACAACTGCTTAAATCAATATCTTTGCTACAAGGACAACACATACTGAGCAACCTAATTCATTAATAAGGAAGGAGGTTTACCAGAATGCTGAACAATGTCATGACATAAGTCCTTTGCCTGCTAAATTATAACTGATGACAGAGACAATTGAAACTCTCAGATCAAACACATCGTGTCTGAAAATGTCTGTCCCCCCCCCCCCCCCCCCCCCCCCCCTCAAAAAGATCGTGCCCCAGTTCAAAAATAGTTTGGAAGAACTCGAAGCACATTTGTACAATCGTGAACTACATTAACAAATGCAAAACAATGTTTTAAAATCAGGGCAACAGAGTCAATTTTTAAAAGAGAAAAGTAATGAAGCCAAGGTTAAACATGACATCGATGTAATTGAAACAATAAACATCGAATTGGAACATAAAGTGGCTAAGTTACTCAAGGAAAATGAGACTTTGAAAAGGCATTACAAAGAAATGTTTGATTCTATCAAGACAACGAGAGCTAAGAACATAGAACACACAACTTCTTTGATTGCAACTAATGATAAATTCAAAGCTCAAATTCAGGAAAAAGGGTTTGCAGTTGCAGCATTAAAAAATGAGTTAAGGAAATTAACAGGAAATAGTGTGAATACTAAGTTTACAAAACCATCAATCTTGGGAAAACCGGTTGGACAACCACTCAAAAGACAATTCCGTGTTAGAACAACCTACTGCGTTTAAGTCTAAAGACCTAGAGAATTTCAAAACCAAACGGTTTGCCTCCCAAGTGAGAGTAAAAAAAACAACGACTTGTCAAAACCCAGTCACATACACATCATTTGCCAAAGAAGAAAGAATCTGCCCCTGCAAAACTCATCACAATGATTGCACCAAGCTCATCTAGGTAAAGCTCAAACGAACATTGATCATAATCACTACCTAGTAGGAGGCTAAGAAAAAGACACTAGAACACTCTAGGATGCCTAGAAAGTTTTTCTGACTTACAAACACTTTGTTTGCTCGAACAGTGTCAGAAATGTGAACTTAATGCCAATCATAACGCTTGTGTAATAAAATTCAACTTGAAAGAAGTCAACTGCGTGCTAAGGTTCCATCCAATAAGACAAACAAACAGAAACAAACCCGTAAGAGCAAAGAAGGGTTGCAACAAACCAAAGATAAGATCTCAAAGGACATAGTGTTCAATCAAAAGACTACCACTGTGCATGAGAAAACCAACAAGTCCTAGAACTTTGTCTTAGGTGGCAAACCGAATCGGTAGAATTCTCAAGACTGTTTGTCTTAGATGGGTTCCAACAGGAAAGACATTCGCCTCTAGCACAACAAAGGTTGAAAGTGAACCCCCAAATGGTTCAAATGCAGATATCACTAACCAATGTAAAAGCAAACAAGCTCTTAATGTCAGTGCAGGTACCCTCTTAAGTACAGGTACATCGTTCTATCCTACAGAGGAAGGACTCAGAGTTTGGTTGCGAAAAAGAAAGATATCTCAGAAAACAGGGCTTCAAGGAATTTTGATCTGATGATCATGTAATGAGACAGTTTGAGCAAATCAGTTCAAGCCTCGGTCACATGTTAAAATTACGATTTGAGCACATCATTCAGCCCAAACGGTCATCAATGTTAAAATGACGTTGTTGAACACAACATTCAGCCTCGGTCATCAATGTCCTAATGACGTTTGAACAAACAGTTCAGACCGTCGCACCACAACGCCAAGAGAATGTCTTTGAAAATGTCTCTTCAGGCGTCGATCCTAACTAAGGACATAAGGCTCAGATTATGACAACTCTGACCCCGTGCCCCCAAGACAAAATGTTGTTCCTTCAGCAGAAAAGACAGATTCGTCACAACAAGGGTTAGAATTTCTCTTCAGTCCTTTACTTGAAGAATATTACAATCCAACACACGGTCAAGCTGAGGAAAACAACAATGATCAAGCACCGAATGCATCATTTCAAGAAGATGAATTTATCAATCCTTTTTGTACACGGATACAAGAAATTGGTGAGTCTTCCTCACGCAACATTGATAATACCGATGTGCATTCATTTCAACCACAAAGTCATGATTTCCCGATGGACCATAATCACCAATAGAACAAGTTCGTGAAATCCATCCAGCAGTTCAAAACAACGACAGCTTGCCACAGATCCTGAAATGTGTATGTTCGCACTCACGGTGAGTATTGTTGAACCGAAGAACATTAAGGAGGCAATGGCTGATTCTGCATGGATCGAAGCAATGCAGGATGAACTCATTAGTTTCTGAACAACCCCAAAAGTCTGGGAACTCGTCGACAAACCTTTGGCAAGATGATTAGTAAAGATAAAGTGTTATCGGAAGAACAAAAAGGAAAAGATCAGACTGTAATTCGCAACAAAGCACGACTTGTTGCTAAAGGTTATGCTCAGGAAGAGGGTATTGATTTTGAAGAATCGTTTGCTCCAGTTGCTCGCTTGGAAGCAGTTCGGATTTTTGTTGCCCACGCAGCACACAAGTCTTTTCCAATCTATCAGATGGACGTGAAAACGGCATTTCTTAATGGTCCACTGAAGGAGGAGGTTTATGTTGCTCAGCCAGAAGGGTTCGTTGATCCAGATCATCCAGAAAAAGTCTACCTTCTAAGGAAAGCTTTGTATGGATTAAAGCAAGCTCCAAGAGCCTGGTACGATGAACTATCAAACTTCCTGATGTCCAAAGGCTTTACTAAAGGTACAATTGACCCAACTTTATTCAAGATAAAATACGGGGAGGATATTCTACTTGTGCAAATTTACGTTGATGACATAATTTTTGGATCGACAAATCCTAAATATTCAAAACGATTTGAAAAATTAATGCACAGTAGATTTGAAATGTCCTTAATGGGGGAGATGAAATTCTTTTTAGGACTTCAGATCCACCAGTCCCCAAAAGGTATTTTTATCAATCAGGCCAAGTACGCTTTAGAAATTCTGAAAAAGCATAATATGGACAATTGTCACTCCATTGGTACACCATTGGCAACAAAACCCAAACTAGATGTAGATTTGAGTGGAGAACCCGTAGACCAATCTGATTATCGTAGTAAAATCGGGTCACTCATGTACTTGACATCTAGTAGACCAGACTTAGTGCAAGCAGTATGCTATTGTGCACGTTATCAAGCACGACCAACACAAAAGCACCTCAAGGAGGTTAAAAGAATCTTTAAATACCTAAAGGGTACCATTAACATGGGACTCTGGTATCCAAAGGATTCTGGCTTTGAACTAACAGCATTTTCAGACGCTGATCATGCCGGATGCCTTGATACTCGGAAAAGCACTTCTGGAGGGATACAGTTCCTTAGTGATAAGCTAGTAAGTAGGATGTCAAAGAAATAAAACTACACTGCAATGTCTTCAGCAGAGGCAGAGTACTTGGCGTTATCTGTAAGTTGTGCTCAAGTAATGTGGATGAGGACACAACTTTAAGATTATGGCTTCAACTACAACAAAATACCGTTGTATTGCGACTCTCAGTCAGCCATAGCAATATCATGCAACCCCGTACAGCGAACAAAGCACATCCATACTCGGTATCATTTCATAAAGGAATAGGTTGAAAATGGTATAATTGAATTATATTTTGTCAGAACTGAATAGCAATTAGCTGACATGTTTACGAAAGCCCTTCCTGAGGATCGGTTTAAGTATCTTGTCAGAAGGATTGGTATGAGATGTTTGACTCCAGCTGATCTGGAGGTTCTGACAAATGAGACTGCTTGATATCATCATCAAACATCACCATGTACATATTTTTGAGAAAAGCAAAATACAAAAATATAAAACTTCAAAAAGAAAATACAAAATCAGAAAAACAGAAAATTTCCAAAAAGATTCTTCTCGACATGTCTCTTGGAATCGATAACATTTACGTGCTTAGAAATGTCGATTAACATTGACACGGGTGTGTAAATGAAGTTCGAGCGAGAGTTGCAAATAGTTTCAAAACATGTCATTTCTAATTTTCTAAATGGCTTATGTGCAAATATCAGTACATAACCCGGACTTCAAATAAAGGAAGGTTTATAACTTATCCTCACAACGAGAAAATTAACGTTTCTCGGTCTTGAGCTGTTCTTACAAGACATTCAATGTTTTTAGCTCAAGAAAAAGGATAGTGTACGTTTCAGTGCGCTTACCCTTACCGTTAGAAGAGAAGTCTTCTAACATCTGGTTTTTCAAAAAGTTGAACACAATTTTTCAAGAATTTCTAGATGACAATTCATAATCTTTCAAAATTGTGTGTTCAACACCATCCCCAATCTACATGTAGTTCAAGAAGACAACAATATCTCAATTGTTTCCTATTCTTTAGGGGGAAGTTTTTTCGAAAAACAAAGTTTTAATGTTCTTGGATACATCACAACGACCATATCTTATGTAATCAAAACAAAATTTCTTCCCACATTTTTCAAGACATATTTTAATCACAAGGTATTTCAAAAACTAAGTGTTTATTATTTAAAATAAGGGGAGAAAATGTAATTAAAATATGATCTATTCGACTCAATGTGCTGAAGAAAAGGTTTTATGGTTCGATCTTATACCCAACAACATCTTAATTTCACGACGATTCTGAAGTCATAAGGTGGTTAGGTAGGAATCAAACCAATGATCCAAGCAGAACCGAGATCTACCCAAGGATAATCCAAGTTAATATAAATAAAAAAGAAAAAGAAATAAACAGTTCCTTAGGTATTATTGGATATGAATGTATATGGGGAATAATGTCGACAAAGATTGAGCTAACACTTGAAACAATCATACAAGGTGCTTCAGTAATGACGTCCTGATAAGCGATGAAGGCGTCTAAGAATGAAAAAGAAAAGTATGGATAAAGGGTCTAAAAAAGAAGCCTCCACACAACTTAGGCAGAACCGGGTCAACCCACATATCTGTCAGAATCACAAGTTGATTGCTGACATTGAAAATGACATCATGACCCATTGATAGCAATGGCACAACCCTTCCCCATCCATTCGTTTTCTCACAACAGAAACTGTCTCATTTGTCACTTATAATACATACGTTATCTATGACATCTCAATCCGAGATTTTGATATTGAATAGGTGGCAATAAGCACCATCCTCCTAGTACTAAAACCAAAATGCACTAATCGAGTCTAGATGCCAAGAGATCAAATCAAAATCTCGTAGACACATTCCATTTCACACACTTGTTGACATCATCAGGTTCACACGTGTGTATATCAAGAGTCCTACGCATATCAAAAGTGATATTTTGCTCAACATTCAGAGTGATACTCTTAGTATTCACATAAACGAATTTGGAAATCCTTCCAGTGTCATCACAAACAGCACTGCGTAGTGGACTAGCGAGAATCTATACGAATGCAAACTTGTGACAACTGGATACGATTTGGTCCGAGTAAATGAATGACTGTTAATGAATTTTATAAAAACATGACACTCTCGATGAGTTTACAAAAAACTTTTAACGAGTGACACGTCCGATTGAATTTCAAAAATCAATTATCTCATTTATCACCTAACGTAACCTGCAGGTCAAACTGGTGGTAACGGTAACCTCAATCCCATTCAAATGCTCATTCAACGAAGACATGCCATCTAGAAAGCTCAAGATTGAAAAGACAAAGACTGATCGCTAACTCTGCTTTGAGCCATCAAGATAATGCAAAAGTAAGAGCATGTTGGTCAAAGAACAACATCGCAATATGCCTATACGATAAAGACAATGACAAAGGCCTCAAAGTCTATACCGCAAAGCAGTGAAGGAACAATTTTACAACAAAGTAACAAAGAGAAAAACAAGACCATAGAGCTTAAACGACAAAAAGCTATCTCAGTATCTCATAAAGGAGTGTCATCATTGAACTCACTTCGGGAGAAGTTAGCCTCAAAAAATTGATCGAACATGAAGTCGTTCTTATGTATTTAAGTCTCGGGTCAATAATTATGTTAATGATGTAAAAGAATATTAATCGGAATCGGTGCTCGATAGTTAAACTAAAATTGTATATGTTTGGGTTTAATATCCCAATCAAACCCGAGCCCGAGTCCTAGTTAAATATCTCACATCTCTCGCGTCCACATTAAATGTGTAGGTGTATATATATAGAATATTTTCTCATATAAAAAATCTAATCTAATCACACAAAATCTTTTTTGTCTAATACATCTATTTTTCTCCATCTCCTCTCTCTCTCTCACTGGTACACCATCACCTCTCTTTCTTATTTTCTTGATTCGATCCGTGTGGTTCGGCATATGAAGTGTTAGACGGGTTCCTACATGTTTAAATATTAAATTGATCGGGTTTAAATATTAAATTAATCCAATTTTTCGGGGGGGGGGGTGGTTGGGGTGGGGGAGGGTGTGAAGATCGAAGCATAAACTAGTTCGATAGCGCCGAACGATCCACTTGGAATTGTATACTACAAGAAAATAGAAATTTAGTGACAGAGTTTCTAATGAGATAAAAAAGTGTCACTAAATCTAACCTTTTAGTGTTACCCTTTTCATACTTCTAGTGACATTTTATACTCTTACTGACATTTTTTTTAACTTTTGGTGATTATGTCATTAGAAGACATTTTTTTTGTAACTATGGTTTCTGACCTTTTAATCGACTAAGTCATGGGTTTGAACCCATCGTCACAAATACTCTAACCAGGTAAAACCCTTTTCTTTCAAAAGGTTGGCGTGGCCATTTAAAAGTTGTTTACACCTAGCATGAATTGAACTTGAGACATCACACAATTTAAAGTAATAGCTACAACTCCTTTTACCACTAGGCCACCATTGAGTGGTTAAAATTATAAATTTCAAAAGTACAAACTTTAGTGTTTTCATATTTGTTTTGTAACCATAGTTTTTGACTTTTTTACTGACTAATTTAAGAGGTTTGAACTTAGAGGCTTAGGTGTAGTAACGCCGGCAACGGCGTTGGCCGGCGTTGCCCGACGTTACTACAGCGTTGCCCGGCGTTACTACACCGCTCGGTGGCGTTGCCCAACGGCGTTGGGTCCGGCGTTGGCCGGCCCACGCACGTTGGGGTGGATTTTAATAACGGCTACTATTTTAAAAATAAATATTTCATTTTACCCCCCCTCACAATAATCATATAAATTCTTCAATACCTCTATATTATTTTCACAAAAAACATAAAAAAAAACATACATTTACAACAAAAAACACTACAAACTCTTTCACAATGAATCAAAATCGAACCGTTTTTGATATCGATGAGGAAACCGACGCATTCTATTTACAAAAAGCTGTCGAGTATCACGAATGGCTAATACAACAAGAAGCTCAACCACGATTGACCCGTACACCGATCTTCCGTGACCGTGAAGATGCCGAAAGACGTCTACGTGCTGATTATTTTGATGATCATTGTAAGTATCCGTTATACTATTTTCGGAGAAGATTTCGTATGAGCCGTAAACTTTTTCTAAAAATTGTCAATGGCATTTCAAGTTATACGGCCGATCCTCTCCCACAACATTTTCATTTCTTCAAATCTCGACTCGATTGTACGGGTCGAATGAGTATTAGTGCTCTTATGAAGTGCACAGCTGCCATACGCCAAATGGCATACGGCAGCACACCCGACGCGTTTGATGAATATTTGCAAATGAGTGAGCATACTGCACGAGATGCTCTATTTTTCTTTAATATGTGCATCATAGAATTGTATATGCCGAAGTATTTAAGAAAGCCAACACTTGAAGACGTTGTAAAAATACAACAAAAGCATAACAATGTTCATGGTTTTCCGGGAATGCTTGGAAGTATTGATTGTATGCACTGGGAATGGAAAAATTGTCCAGTGTCATGGCAAGGTCAATACGGTAGGGGTGATAAAAAATACCCTACTATAATGCTTGAAGTTGTAGCTTCGCAAGATTTCTGGATTTGGCATGCATTTTATGGGATGGCGGGTGCGAATAACGATATTAATGTTTTAGATAATTCTCCGTTATTCGACGACCTATTAGATGACTTAGCCCCTGTGGTTCCGTATGTGGTAAACGGAGTTCAGTATCGTAATGGGTATTACTTGGCTGATGGAATTTACCCGGAGTGGGCAAGTTTCGTCAAATCATTCACGGTTGCAACTGATCCGAAGCATACGTACTTTAAACAGCGTCAAGAAAGTGCACGGAAAGATGTCGAACGTGCTTTCGGTGTTCTCCAAGGACGTTGGGGACTTATTCAACAACCGGCCCGTGCATACGAAGTCAACACATTACGTAGAATCATGTATGCTGGTATCATAATGCATAACATGATTTTAGAAGATCAAAATATGTCGGTTGTTGACTGGAAACATGTGTATTCTAATCCTGCAAGGTCACTGCAAGTGTGGATCGATCGATGTCAAAACCCAACGTGTATAGCAAAAGAATTAAGAGACAATGATACGCATATTAGTCTCCACAAACCCTTCATGAACATATTTGGCGCGAAGTTGAGAAGCATTGAAAGAGATTAGTCGCCGTGGGGGTATTTTTTAATTTTTTTTAATTTCCCGGTATTTTTTTGAATGTGGGTTTTTTTAGTATTGTAATTTGTTATTCGAATTTTTATGAATGAATTGGTCTAGTTTGTTAAAAGAATGAAATTAATTGTTTAGGGGGTTTTTTATGAAAATAAAAGCGGTGGTGATGTTATTTTGGTGTTATGATTTAGGTGTGGTGTTGGTGTTGGTGTTATGCTGATGTGGCGCTGACGTGGCAGCAAAAACTTGGTGTTGACAAGTTATGATACATAAGGCTCTTACATACACACAAGTTTTAATGTTGCATTTGAAATGAAAAGAATATAACACAAATGCTGCCCAATCAAGAAAATATAAAAAGTCTTTGACGTCCATTAACTTTCTTTGTATTGGAGCAAACTGGCTTAAAAATGTAAAGAGTTTATTTCTTGTAAGGTTTTTTTTATTATATGAATAAATATAGTTTGTTTGGAAAAAATGTAATATAATAAAATAGTGAGTGGGGTCAAATGGCTCGTAGCAGAAGGAGAAGGCTATTTTAGTGTGTGAGTGAGTCGTGTAGTCAAATGGACGCTGAAGTGAAAAACTGACACTATGTCAGTCGACATCATGGCACATAAGTGCTCTTATTAATTGTTTTGTGACACATGAAACCTCGGACAACATTACGAGCGAGAAGTGTAAAGTTTGCAACTTCGTTCAGATGGAGATTCTTAGATTATAAATTCATCGAACATAATTTCTGTTGGAATATGAACAAATATAAATTATATATGTCCGGGAATTATTCGATCCTACGGGGACACACACGTTAATATGTAGAACGATGTTTATATATTAAAGTAATATATAATTAGTGATTTAGCAAACAAATGATAATTACATTGTTAGTGTTTAAATTGTTAAACTAAAAGGACTTATGTTTTAAAATCGAGAAAAAGAAGGTTTTGGATTGCTTTCTTTTTTACTTCAAGAATAAAGGCTATATAAAAGGGATTCAAGGTTCATATTATGTGTGTTTAAGAAAAAAAAAACCATAAATCTCTCCTCCCTCTCTCCCTTGGTTTGTTCGACCGAAAACCACAAAGGGTTTTCGGTTTTGGCTTTTGGTTCGACCCAAAGAAACCACAAAGGTTTCTGGCTATAATTGGTTGTCAAGATTACGGTTGTCTTGTTTGCTTTAAACCACTACTAGTACTAGCATACTTCATCGTTTTCTAAGAACGTATTATGTGTGACGAAGTAGAGGGGTTATTCTTTTGATCCTTGGTGGTTTCGCGTGGTATTATACACACGCGTATATTGAAGACTGTGTTACGTTTATTGCTATAAGCAGTCTTACGTTCCTTGCTAAAGGTATATCTTCAATCCCTAGTTAATTATAGTTCTTTACGTAATTTGATCTTTCCGCTGCGTACTCGTGATATGTTTAATTGTTAATTAGATCTAAAAATCCAACAAGTGGTATCGAGCCATTGTATATGAATTTGTTAATTACAAGAATAAAATTGGACAACAAAATTTGGGTTCGTGATTATTTTTTTAAGCCTTTGGTGCGTTTATGCATCAGATTCGATCTGTATGGCATCAAGATCTATTTTTAATGGTTAATTAAAATTGATTAGACATTTCTAAGTTGTATGTTATTTTTTAAATATACTGCTGTGTTTAAAATATTAAATGTCGGGTAGATGGGTTAGTTTAATTGTTAATTTGGCATCCACGATATATACATGCAATTTATCATGGAGGCGATATACGATATTAATCTTGTTAATTGTTAAAATTATTATGCAAATATGATGATCAAGATCTAAAACATAGAACACTAAATTTATGTGGTTTCGATCCACGACTTTAAAAGCTAGGGAAGACCTTGGCATGTCTTAATGGGGCCTAAAAGTTAATTTATGTGCTATGTGGAATGTATTTGTATAAGGCATACGCAATCGATTATATCGATGTATGTGGTCGAAGTTTATAGGACGAAGGAGTCTTATATGGATACATACATGTTTTAATTATTAGATAATTATGATCATTATAAATATTTGCATGACTTAATTGTTAATTGTTAATTATTATATTAGTTTTATGTTTATATTGTTTTATTTTAAGTATTAGACTTATGAGAAAATAAAAGAGTTTTTCGAAAATAAATATAAACATGACTAATTATTATGAAATCAGATTTATTATTGACTATTTATAGTTCATAATGTGTTTTCAAATTAAAGTTTTTTTTAAATGATTAAAACTAGATGCCTATGGATAATGAGAAGTAACGGCTAATCCAATAGAACTAATAACTATAAAAGAAGTTTAAAGGAGGATTTTCATAAGATTCAGGTTTTTAATTTGATTCGCTTCGTACTGACCTGATTCTCATCTTCTTTGGTGCTGTTCGATGGGATGTTACACGTGAACAATGACATGCTCACTATAGTGTTATTTTTTTTAAAAAGCATAAATCTTTATATTTAACAACACGTTTGAATAGTCAATTTTAAAAGGTAACACTATTTTATACATTAGATGTATAGAAATATGTTGATAAAACGAGTAAGTTTTTTTATTAAAATTTATGATACGAAGATGTATGCATGCTTCTTCGTACATATTTGTCACGACAAATATAATATCTTTTTTTTTAAATAAGTTATTGCCATCCAATTCGTAAAAACACTTGTAGATGCTTTTTACTATGCGTGAGACGTATGTAGATCGTAATCCCAATGTGATTATACACTTTTTCGGAGCCATTAGTTTTACATAATCACAGTTTTTTGATTGGATGGACTTAATCGGTTTTTAGGATGAGACCTTTCGATCCGTGCTTAGATGGGATAAACATGCTGTACTAGAATATTTTTGTATAATGTAAGTCCATATGTTCTAGAATTGCACCTGGTGACAATTATTGATCGTTCAATTACCTTTTGAGTAACCCATCACTAGCAGATCAATGAACTTATATTCGGTGGTGGCTATGTCAGGCTAGGATCCTAGTTCTTTAGAAAATATTGTTTATTAAAACTGGGTTGTTTATTTTCTTCAAGCGGTCTTTATCGAAAATACTAATTCTTGAACTTTAACTATGTTTTGTAGATGGCACTACCTGTTCAAAACATAAACCATTCGGCTTTCAGGTCGATGTTTGAAAGAGAAAAACTTTCTGGAAATAATTTCAATACGGGGTTTCTTAATCTTAAGTTTGTCTTGAGCTTGTTGAAAAGAAAATGTATGTCATTGAACAGCCATTACCCGCGGCTCCTGCTGCTAATTCTGAAGCAAATGTGCTGTTAGAATGGAATGCAATTTATGATGCATATAATGAGGTTGCTTGTCTTATACTCGGTAGTATGACTCCTGAGGCTTCACCAAACAGTTTGAAACTCTTCACCCATATGACATAATAAAAGAGCTTAAAGCTGATGTTTGAAAAAACAAGCTGGGTGGAGAGGTTTTGACTAATCCAAACTTTTAATGCTTGCCAAAAAGAGCGAGGGTAAAACGGTGCCTGCGTTATGTCATTAGATGAAGAATTATGTAGACTGAAAAGCTTGTTATGGTGGCCCTTTAACACAGTGCCTTAGTGTTGGTTTAATCTTGAATGGCCTCACTGAAATAAGATAAACATGGGTTGGGAAGACAGTTGGTTGAAACTACATGTAGCTCATTGAGTATGCTAATGGTTATTCCTAAAAGGCTGAAACCACCCACGAGTAATGAGATTAAAGATGGTAAATATAAAAATCCAAATAGAAATAGCTTAACAGCTAAGGTAAGGGTTTAAGCTAATGGCAAGGAAAGGATAAACAAGGTTATATCCCTAAGCCTAAAAACACTAAACCTTCTGCTAAAGAGCACTAAGCTAAGGATGACACCTGTCACCACTACAAGGAGGTTTTGGGGTCCAATTGTAAGATTACCTTGCTGGAGTTGATTAAGAAGAAGAAGCAACTTGGCCACTGTCAGTTCTTTAAGATGTCTTCATATAGAATTATTTTCTTTCCTACTAAATCCTCGTGTATGAAACTATTGTGGTACTCATATTTGTAACACAAAAATCATGGTTTAGAGGAGTAAGAATAAGGGCTTAAAACAAGTAGGATGCTATTCGAAGTTTTAACTTATTTTTACTAATGGCCTTTGTGATTTGTTTAGACAATTGTCATTATGCACCATTCTATAATAAGGTGTTGTTTCAGTTCATGTTTGGCTGAAAATGGATTTGTCCAGAGTTTTTTAGATTGGTATTTCAGTTTCTTAAGACACATGTTCATTATTTAATGCTTTTTTATTTTCACAGCAATGGTATTTACGAAAATTGTTATGCATATTCTTGTACCAATTTTAATTATATTTATATGTTAGGCACTAAAAGAGCAAACACAATTTGGAATCTACTTTATATGGCACTTGCCTTCTTGCTCATATAAGTAAGAACATATTGAAAAGCGTATTGGACAACAGGACATGGTTTTAAAATCAACTGATGATGTGTCATATGATCAATGCGTATCTTGTTTATCGGGTAATATGACATTGGAAATCGTTTCCACATCGTCTCGATAAGGGCGACTGATTCTTCTTTGATAATAATAATGATTGTGTCGTGGTTCCACTTAGACATGTGTCAAAAACAAGGTGCTTGCTACTTAATTACATTCACGGATGATTATAGTTCGTTATGTTTATTTTATCTTCTTTAAACATAAACATGAGTGTCTTTGAAACGCTTCAGGTGTTTAAGAATGAAGTGGATAATCAATCGGGGAAGACAATCAAGGCTCTTCGATCAATGCAGTGGGTGACATAAATAAGCCAGAGTTTAAAGATTATCTTATAGCTTGTAGAATTGTCCAGTAGGCTAACTCCTCCATAATCACCACAACACTATGGGGTGTCTGAAGAGAAGAGAAATTCGTAACTTTGTTAGTACATGTTTCTGATATTATGATGAATTCTTTTTTCATCTGCCGTTATTCTTTTTGGGATTATGACTCTAGAGTCTGCAAACACGCCATTACTCAATATGGTTCAAACTAAAAAGTTTGATAAGATCCATATGGAACTATGGTATGGAAAGTTTAAATTTGTCTTACTTAAAGGTCTGGGGATGTGACGTGCTTGTAAAGCGTGATACGCCTGACAAACTCTAACAAAGATATGTTAAGTGTATCTTTATAGGATACCAAAGAAGAAAACGATGCGTTATATTTTTACTATCCCACTAAAATCAAAAAATAGCTGTTGCGAGGGTATGTTGAGTTTCTTTGAGGAAAAATATAATAACTCAAGATTTTCTGAGGGAGGGCATAGATCTTGAAGAAAATTCAAGGTGAAGATAAATCACTTCTGAAATCACTAGCAAAATTCTATGGAGATTGATGGTTTGAACCACCCAAGAGGAAGAGATTCCGATTCGTAGGTTGAAAGGAACACGTCGAGCTCCAAATCGTTTATGTCTAAATGTAGGAGGGGTTGTTGAGCATAAGTCTAGGGGATTCTTAAGAACCCTCTAGCTATACAAGTCACGTTGTTAGATTCAGAATCTAATAAGTGCGATCAATGCTCTATGAATGTGGAAATACATTCATGTTAGACAATATGGTATGGGTCCTGGTCGATCTTCTCTAGCTTGTAGAGACTGTTGGAGTAAAGTGTATTTTTAAGAAAAAGACTGACATGGATAGTATTGTACACACCTATAAAGTATCTTGTAGCAAAGGGTTATACTCAACTCTATGAGGTTGATTATGAAGAAATGTTCTCACCGTCGCAGAATTAGTGCTATTAGGGTTCTTATTATCTATAGCGGCATTACTATGATTATGAGAATATGGCAAATGGGTTGTTCAAACAGCCTTTTAAATGATTATCTTGGATGAAGACTATTTATATGGTGCTGCAAACATTGAGGTTTTGTGGATCCTAATAATCCCCAGAAAGAAAGAAAAGTAGCAAGCTTCAAGATCATTTTTGTCTTAAGCAAGCATCAAGAAGCTGGAATAAAAGATTTGATGAGGAAATAAAAAGGTTTGGATTTGCTCAAAATCTTGATGAGCCATTGTGTTATCAAAAGGGCTAGTGGGAGTAATGTTACATTCACTCTCTTATATGTTGATGAAATAATTCATCATGGGAATCACAATTCCAAGTTTACAAGGTAAAAATAATTATCTTGGAAAGTGTTTTGCTATGAAGGATTTGGGGGAAGCAACATTTATTCTTGGAATCAAAATCTACAGAGATAGGTCAAAGCGACTTGGATTTTTTTTCGGATTTGGTCAAAATGCTTACACGGATAGATCTTAAAGGAGATATAAATGGATAATCCATACTGTGGTCATGTTCCCCATGCAAGAATACTTGACTTGACAAAACACAAGGTGCTTCACACCTAAAGAGTGAAGCGTATGGCATAATGGACTCTTATGCTCGGTTGTGTCTCATTATGTTGTTGTAAGATGCACTGGTAACTTGATGTTGCGTTCGCGCAAATTATAACAAGCCTGTTTTACAAAATCCTGGGGAACTTCACTAGACTGCTGTGTAAAATATCTTAAGTATTTATGTAATACTAAAGATATGTTCTGGTTTATGGTGAAAATCGGGAAGCTGAACTTCGAGTTATTAATTGCTATTTGCCAATGTGGTTTGAGATCGATATAGATGATATGAATCTGCAGGATCGTTTTTGTTTTGAACGGTATTTTGTTTTTATGATTTTTTTTTTAATCCCTACTAGCATGATAAGGCGCAATAGAATAGAAAAGCTCCAAGTAAAGTACTACTGCAAAGCTAACTAAATAAGCTGAATTACATAGCTGCTTCAGAAGTAGAGATGGAAGCTGTTTGGATTAGGAAGTTTATTTCAGGGCTTGGTATAGTACCAACAATAAACGAACCATTAAGACTGTTTGCGACATTCAATCCGCTCTTCTTTTGCCAACGAACCGGGGGTTCAGATGGGCGCCAACCACAAACGTGTATGTAGTATGCTCTTTTGCTCGACTAAAATGGTTGCTCTAGATTAATATTTTATTTTATTTCTTCCTAAAAGTTTTTGTATCTTTTGAATGAATCGAATGTGGGCATAGATTTTATTAATCTTATACGCAAGGCAAGATTCTTAAACTTTTTACATTACATTATACATTAGTCGAATTGATTTTTACAAGATTTTAATAATCTTATACGCAAGGATGATCTTAAACATTTTATACAAAACATTATAATTAGCTCGAATGATATTTGTACAAAATTTCTGAAAGTAATTTGGTTAAAAGGAATTATAACAAACGTGTATGTATTTTTGTTAAGTTTTCTTATGTTTGATTTTTTTTAATTGGGTCAAATCTCATACCTTAATAGATAATAACTTAATCAACCATCATTAAAATTTGAGTTGTGTCGCATTTGAACCCAAAGATATCAAGTATAGTTGTTATATGGGTTGTGTATCATTACCAATTAAATGGTATCTTCCTTTGTATTTGATAAATCATTTAGTAATCTAAGTCTGTAAACCTTTTGTGTAAAAACATGTGAGTGGACATATAAATTAACCGACTATAGTGTTTGAATAAGCTTTAGAGCTTTTTTACGAGGGTTGGGTAAACTCCTTTTCTATGGCCCATGGGCTTACAAGCTTTTTTTTCACCTTATATCATAAGTTATCTCAAACACTCAACAATGATTATTGCGTGTATAAAATTAACTTTAGCCCAAAAGATATACATGATTTAATGTAATGTTTTATTTTCAGTTTCACTAAATGTTTTTAAATGTCCTTTAATACATGTTAAGAATTTTTGCTTGAGTTGAAGTATCGCATGTTATAACCGTTTGCAATTACATTTTGATATTTTTCACGTTCTATTTTGAACGTTACACGAAACACTTACTACAATATATTATCGTAATTGTCTGCTGCTAGAAATTGTCGCTTGCTAGCATAGGTACTAGACTAGTTGTTTATATGGCATTAAAAAAACTTGTTATTTTAAGTATAATTGTTTCATTTTGATATATATATATTAGGTATATTTTCTTTGGAAAATGATATTTCCTCCTATTTGCTCTGCCTATAAATCCTCCTACTCAGATGATCCTGACAAGTGTCAAAACCGACAGTTTGGATGCGAAAATATAATGAGTGAAGAAAAAACATTAAATATTATTATATGTGTAAGAGGATTTGTAGGAATAAATTATAGTAAGAAATAGCAACACTCGTTTTCTTTTAGTATACTTTTGTGGCGTTAATGGGAGACACCACCAATAAGATTCTCAATGATACCTCAACTTGTAGGAGAAGCTTACTAATAAAATGGTTATGTTTTCAAGTGTTGCATAAAAGATTTCGGATAGATTTAGCATATATATTGCGAGATAGTCAGAATTGCCATTAAAAAAGTGATACCCTGCTACGTTTCATGATCAAGTGATTCAAGAGTCAAGTGTGCTTGTGTTTTCTTGTTATCTCTATTACTTATAAAGGAAAAAGACACAAAATTTGAAAGTGAAAAGTAAAAAACTGTATTTTATATTTGGAAACTTATAACTAAGCTATTAATCAATGTTTAATTAATGTTTTGGAAACCGGGTCTCTAATCGACCCGGTCGAGTCACCAGGTCAACCGGTTCGACCACCAGGTTAGCCCGGTCTTCCACTTGGTCAAACTGTGTTTCGAAAATATAAAAATCGGTTTAATTTGACCTATTTTTTGATCGAAAACGGTTCAACCAGTTGAACCCGTCGGGTCGAACCGGGTTTCAAAATATTATGTTTAATCCTCAAATCGTCAAACTTTTATTATTTTTCGTTTATAACCCATAAATTTTTTTTTATCACAAAACTATTTGTCACTATAAAATCCCGTTGCTATGCACATGTACTCATCTAGTTTTATACTTAATTTCTTTATCTCAAGTTAATGTCTATCATGAAAATACTCGAACTTTAACTTTTTAGTAAGTACAACTCCATCTTATTACAGTTTTGGGTTGAAGAACTAGTTAAACCCGAATCGAACCGAATAAATTTGACCAGAATCGAAAATCGGAATTGACGAAAACGAGAACCGAGAATCAAGCCGAAGTTAATAGAGCGAAACCGAAACGAACCGAAGTTATGAGAGCGAAAAACTCGGATTTATAAATGTATGGTGTATTTGCCTTATTTGGACCTTGAAAAGATCGAGAAAAAGTGAAAACCGTTAATTGAATACAAAACTGAAAACCAAACCGAAGTAGGTCGGTTTGGTTCGATCCGGTTCATTTCGGTTTACAGTTAAAATAAAATTTCTACTCGTTAGTCATATTTGTGATTGCTTAAAATACGAAGTGACCCTTATTTTAAATCATTTTATAATATAAGTATTGACACTTAGGGTATGTTTTTTATTTTTATTTTGAACGGCATAAATATATTAGAAGACTAGCAAGACGCTAAAAAATTACATAGAGTTTAAAAGGCGTTGTAACCATATGTTCCAGTCTATACTAGATTTTTTTATATCTACTAGACAAGAAATCAAAAGAACTAACAACGATATTATCAAAGATGTTACTTCTTCGAAACTTCGAGTTGTTGAAGATCACGTTATTCCGAATCCTCCAAATGACACTTAGGGTATGTTTGACAAAAATAGATGTAGCAGTGAGCGCTAACAGTAGCTGTGAGCAGTAGTTATGATCAGTAGTTGTATTTTTTTATATAAACATTTGGTAACGTAACTGTAAGTGTAATGTATAAAACAGCCCATGAATGCTCAAAACTCCTAAATGTTACTTCATGGATCACTGAAAAAAGAGTATTTCAAAAAAATAGATAAAATTATTTGGTGTTTGCCAAACGAACATAAAATTGACAACACTCAATGCTCAGAGCCCTTCACCAAACACACTTAATTTTAAGATGGATGAGTAATATTTTATAATTAGCGGCTAGAGTTATAATAATTTGTGGAGCATCACAGCATTACAACTGGAAATTACTACACACATGCATTTTCAACAAAATAAAATTTTCCGGTTATCTATAAACATGACAAATAAACTTTGTATTGATTATCTTAGTCATTCAAAGTTTGAAGGATGTGTAAATACGTACATATGAACACGTTTCAAAGGCATATTCGTTTCAAAGAATTATACAAAAGAACAATACATATATGGATTATAACAAGGGAAATAATCCTGTGCACGCATAAGGAGTTCGTATTAATCTTATTCACACATCGGAATGCAATACTCGTGAAATGCTACTAATACCAAGTCAAAAATATAAAAAATTTCATATATACCGTGTATAGAAAGATAAATATATTGGTCAGGGGTATATTTTCAACTAATGAGATCCATTCCGTTTTTGGATAGATGTAATTTTCTTTTGTCATTAAGCTAATAAAATATTTATTTCCTTATGTCAGTATTATTTTATTTTTTTTTTTTTAGCAGTTCTTTAAACATTGTTCTTAAATTTTAGAGAATTAGCTGCGGAATCCACTATTTTTCGTTGATTTTGTTTGTCTTTTGTCTATAAACAAGTTAGGTCCCCGCGCTCTGCTGCGGGATGTTGCGCGGCCGTGTGGTTTTTGGTTGGACGTGTTAGAATGTTATATTTTTGTAAAAAAAAAAAATTAACGGGCGTTTTAAGTAACGGACCGATTTCAAAGCACTGTTTTGGTGCATTCTAAAAAAAACTACTAACGGTCGACCGCTAGTGGGGAAGGGTATTTTTATAAAAAAAAATTTAAAAAGAAGGTGAGTTTTCGTAATTAAACTAGTGCGATGGGAGGTATTTCTAAATACCGATGGGGCTATTTCGTAAATAAAAAAATGCACGGGTCGGGTCGGACCATAAGGGTCAGGTGTCGGCCGACTAACTACCGATAACTGAAAAAATGCGAGTGAATATTTTGGAAAAGAAAGCAAAAAAACAATTTAAAAAAAAAAATTTAAAATGTATAGACGGGTGGGTCAACCCGGTGCATTAATTGCAACTTATGCACCTGAGCGCTTGTGTTAGTTCTATTGTTATTCATAAAAAAAAACAAGACGATGAACTCAAAAAGTGCTGGAGGAGCCAGTATTGAAAAACCAAAAATTTAAAAAAAAAAAAAAAAAAAACACCTCTGATCGGACCGGGTAGGGTTGACCGGCGTATTAAATGCACCCCGGTCAACCCGGTGCATTTAATGGACACTAAATGCAAAAGGCCATTTAATGCATGCGACGAAGGGTTATATTCCTGAGGCGAAAAAGAAAAAAAGGAAAATTTTATTTTAGAAATTTTTTGGAAAAAAAAGGGAAAAAAAATGGCGACCGCGCGCCGTTGCGGGACGATTAGCGCAGCGCGAGGTTTGAGGAAAGTTAAAGTTTTATTCATAAAAAAACAGACCGATGACTCAAACAGCGCGAGAGGGTATTCCGAGGGAAAAAAAGGAAAGTTTTATTTTAAAAACTTTTTGAGAAAAAAAAAGGAAAAAAAACTGGTAAAAAAAAAACTAACTGTTAAAAAAAAAATATTCATAAAAAAACATACCGATGACTCCAACAGTGCGAGAGGGTATTCCGAGGAAAAAAAAGGAAAATTTTATTTTAAAAATTTTTTGAGGGAAAAAAAGAACGGGACGCTTAGCGGAGCGCGAGGTTTGAGGAAACTTAAAGTTTTATTCATAAAAAAACAGATCGATGACTCAAACAGCGCGAGAGGGTATTCCGAGGAAAAAAAAGGAAAGTTTTATTTTAAAAAAAATTTCAGAAAAAAAATGGTAAAAAAAGAAAGAAGTAACTGTTAAAAAAAAAAAAAAAAAAAAAAAAGGAAACCTTTCATTAATGTGGGGGTGGGGCCGGGTCAAAAAATTTAATGTGACCCGTTTTTGGGGGCGGGCCGCCGGGGCGCTCTGCCTTTGTATTATATATATAATAACTAGTTTAACACACGATTTTTTTTTAAACATTAACATTTTGCATCAACAAATATAAAGAAAAAAGTCAAATCTCATGAATGAACCAAGTCAAAAAATTAATCATAAATTCAATTCAAGTCAAACATTGGTCATTTCATTCGATTTTGTGCTGTATATATATGTCCATCTCTTTGTAATATATTATCATCAAACTCTAACATTATTACCATATTTTCGAAATATCAAAACTCGACTTTTCCCAACAGAGATTTATTTACTTTTATTCTTATAAAATCAACTAACTTATTCTCAACAAAAAAAGCAATCCGGAACTTAAACAAGAAACATGAAGCACCAAGTCATTTATGTAGCTATTATGGCAACATTGGTTCTTTTGCTTCTTAGCTTCAAACCAACTCGAGCAAGCAGAATCTTTTTTTTAACAACAGCTTTATTAAACGATTAGCAAGGAGCTAGAATTAGACAATTACAAGATACGAGTTTTTAAGCCAATCGATCCATTTGAACAAGGCTTTACATCTAAACTTACACCAATAATAAGAATTAGAAACAATGTTTTATTATAAATCCTCGGCCTGTGAAGGAGTTTCCTGCTCGAAATAAATCTTGTTACGGGACATCCCATACCGACTCGACCAACATCACCGTGCCCTTCCCTCCTCTTCCTTTACAAATTCCATTCACACCATACCCATTATTTTTTACATTAAACAATAGAAGATGCCTACTCGACAGCTTGAGATTTGCTAGAAGCCTAAGAGATACCAACCAAGTGTACCATTCCTCATAAGAAGAAACATCAACGTAATCCACATTCCACCAAGACGTATTTTTCGAGCCAACTGTCTAACCAAATCTTACATTGCGAAAAAAATATAAACAAGTACGATTCCGCTCCACTGTTACAATAGGCAAACTATCGATTCAATTCAATACCGCGGAGAGAATATATCATTCTAGTGGGCAGGCCATCCCTTTTATTTTCCAAACATGATGTTCACTTAAGAGGCACCGTGATTTAACCCATCTCGTAGCCGAACGGTGGAATAAACAGGGAAAACAATTAGCATCATCACTTGCCGAATAGACTTCACCGAAAACTTCTCCTGAATTTTTAAGCGAACCAATACGTACCTGTCAAGCTGATGAGAGGGTATTCGTGTGCGTAACACCTGGAGAGATTGTCGAAGTTGAATACATCCACACCACTTCTCGAATTCGACGATAGGAGTTAACTAAACTGTATTCAATCAGTTTCGTGTGAATAGCTAACATTCTGGATGCATCTCAAACGCGTACAGACCGAGGGAATACATCTTTGCAGAACGCTTCATTATGCCATTTTATCTTTCAAAACTAGTATTGTCTCCATTTCCTATCTTGATCCAGAATATAATCAAATTTGTTGACACATGATCCTAGTAACTTGTTCAGCTTCCATTCACAATAGAGGTCCAAGGTTTAGATCGAAAACCCCTTCTTCACATTAGTGATAAAACCCCCCTCAGGACATGATATGACCTTATTCTCACTCTAGACCGAACAATGAATTTATGTGCAAAAAATCGCCAAACCCATTTCTGCCACATTAAGCCTCTATTAAGCGCATAAAGACTGGAAACCCCCAAACCCCCTCTTTCTTTAGCTGTGAGAACCTTGTTCCAATTCACCCATGATGCTTTTTTACTTCTAGGATCGTGACCATGGAAAAAATGACTCCGAATGGATTCCAGCAAATAGAGAACACTCGAAGGGACTTTATATATAGGACATATGGAAGATCGGCGTACGAGCTAACACCGATTAAGAAGAGTAAATAGACCACCAATAGATAACGTTTATAACTTCCAATTGACAAACGGGACTTGATTTTTTACAATAGCCTCTTTCCAAGCGTGCACTCTAGACATATTTTCACCAACTTTCATACCTAAATAAAGGAAAGGAGTATTGAGAACAAGGCACCCAAGTTTAGAAGCCGCACTCTTAATTCTGTCAGCGTCCACGTGAATACCCATAATCTTGCTTTTGCACAAATTTATCCGAAGACCAGAGACACGATAAAAGCATTCCATCACATGAACAAGGGTGTCAATATTAGAATCATTCCATTGCCCAAGAAATATTGCATCATCCGCATAGAATAGATGTGAAATATTTAGCGATGAGCTAAGCTTTAATACCGTAATACATCAGCCCACGTCACCACACGTTGAAACGATTTATGTAAGCTTTTTTCCATTACATGGATTAAATAAAAAAGGGGAGATAGCGGATCACCTTGCTTTTAGACATTTGTAGATAGAATTGGAATTTCCTCCGTAGGAACTCCCCATTGACAAGAATTGAAGCCTTTAGACGAATTAGGCAGTTTGAATCCATCTCTCCATTTGATACCAAAACCAAATTTTACCCAATTATATCATCCAGAAATCACATAGAAACCGAATCATATGCTTTCTCAAAGCTCGACTTGAAAATAAGGATTGTTTTTTCCTTCCTCGACACCCATTGATAATCTCATTAAGGTTAAATGGACCGTCAAGATTTGTCTCTACGATATGAAAGCCGATTGAACTCATTTACAATATCCCCTAAGAACACAACAAGACGATTAGTCAAAATTTGAGCGATAATCTCTTATATATACCTTCCCAATCAAGTAACTAGGGCGGAAATCCTTAACCATGTTGGCATCGGATTCTTTGGACAAAGCAATAACGTCGAATTACATCCTTCGGGAATTTCACCACATGTGAGAAAAAATTACTTAATCGCCTCAAAAACATCATTTCTAATAGTCGACCAAAAGTGTTGTAAAATCCAAATGTGAATCCATCTGGACCCGGTGATTTGTCTGTTCAGCAATTCCCACACCGCCTCTTTTGACCTCTTCTTTAGATTGTACCATACACTCTAAGGTTCTTTCTGCATGAATCAGTCGAAAGTGAATTCGGAAAAGCATATCAATATGAGCTTCTGATCCGGAGACTATCAAACCTGTTCGAAAAGTGCTGAAAGGAATTCCTGTTTCACAGCCTTGGATTATAGTCCACGTTCATTAATTCATTATAACCCGAATATTCAATTGCTACGTTTCTTGTTAAAGATGCCATGAAAAACTTGTATTCTCATCTCCTTCTACATACCATTTGATCTTAGCCTTTTGAGCTACTTTCGAAGCTTGGGCCTTATTCACTTGCTGTAATTTACCAAGAATCTCCAAACGGTTGTTAACAATCTCGTCCGATCCATTACCTTTATCAATCAATTCATCCAAGATCCGTAGTTCTTCCTTGAAATTAGTAACAGAACCTTTGGAATTATTTCTGTAATCTGCATACCAAGCTCGGATTTTCACCTTGAGGAACTTCAACTTACCACAAAGTTACGCATAGCATTTGAATCATTCCCCAGGAGCATCTTTCCAAGAATCTGTAACAAATTTATCAAAAACCATCCACATCAATCCAAAAGATTGAAAAACCAGAGAGAGAGAAACGGAGTTGGGCCATAATCAAAAGATGGCTTCACGAAGTAAATAGGGCGATGGATCCGAGAAAATCTATCCGATTAATAGCACTTATATTAGGACATGTGCTTAACAAAGTTTCGAAACGAGAAACTATCCAAATTGCTCATTTTAGAAGAAGCGGGATTTGTGGCCACAAGGTATATGCACTTCACAAGAGGAACCTCTTCAAAGACCTGCGTTTAATAATAAAAATTATTAAAAATATCCGCACCATGAGCATTGACAATTCGGATCCAATCTGTACGATTTTGTATCTAACTTCGTTAAAATCTCAATCATCTACAACACTTACCGGCCCATTGGTTCGAAACATGAGAAAGATAATCCATAAATAGGCAGTTTATCTCTAACAATCATGTGGAGGCATATACCACACAATAAGGATATCCATAACCGATTTATTCACACACACGAACAATGACAAAATAATCCGAACAGTACATTGTCCTTACGAAACGAATTTGGGTCCCACATACAAAGAATCCTCCAGAATTACCAATAGAGTCACTTTTTATGAACGTAATCAAAGTTTACTTAACACAACAGAAGTCTCACCACAAAGTAAATCAATAGACTCCATCTTTGTTTCTTTAGTATCCCCACGAAACTCACTTTATTCTTATTACACAACTCCTTTACAAATCTTTTTTTTAGCCTTTTGGCGAGGCCTTGAACATTTAAAGACAGAAAATTCATCTATTAACCCCGTACCCTCCTTGTGATTCAATTATTTTGGTAATATCATTCGCACACCCATCCATATTATACCCCATTGTTATACCCACCTTTACAATTTCCTCCATGACACTTAAGATAGATCCACCAGTACGTGGTATTTCAGACATCTTGAATTTCCTTGAACCGTGAATTAGTCTTAGCACCTTCACTATTCCTGTTATCTTCAAGTTCAACCATGATGCACAGACTCATTATCCAATTTAAATGATTATCAATTATTTTTGGACCATGTCATCCTTTGACTTTGAAAACATTCTTTCCACACTAGGGTGTAAAAACTGGGAGGATATTTGAGGGCTAGGAAATTCTCATCATTGACCTCCCGAGATATACATCAGATTTAACTTTGTTTTTATTTAGAATTGAGTATAAACCAAAAGGATCCTCCGACTGCCTCTCTTTCATGCCATCAGAATTCTCAAAAATTGTTTCAGGCACCTCAGAAGCACCATTATCCTCTCCATCAATATGTAAACCAAGATCCGATTGTTCACTGCTGATGAATTCCTGTTCAGAATGATCATCATCCTCTTCGTCTTCGGAGAACTCGGGTATCCAGCCGGTAGCTTCTTTAGCTCGAATCCAATGCACTTTACCTTTGAAAACAATTTTAAAGTTTCATCATATGTGAGTACTCATCTTGTATGTGTGAATGCATTTCCTTCTTTGAATGAACAATCATCTTCGTCATGGTCTATCAACATCCAATAGATCACCCCACTTTTGTAGCTATCTTTAAACGTTTTTCCTGACCAAACTTTAAAAGGGATTCCTTAACATCACCAAGCAATTCTACCCTTAGGAGTTGGAAGTCATGTGATGTTGACGTACACCGAAAACAAAACCCCATGCCTACATGTCCGAAAATAGTTTTTGGCCTATTGGTGTTATCGAATTCAGGTTAAAACCATTATTTCCCATATAACGAACAAATATGTTATCAAACCTTCGTGTACACAGAAACCTTCTTAAGGTTTGATAGTGACACCACATTCTTTTACATCTACCAATCAAGGAATTAGATAAATCCTTGAATTTAGGACATCTTCTTCCAGAACAATGACTGGGAGAAGAATCCGTTCTCCTTTACCATATTAGTTACCTTTAATACTGTTATAAAAAAGAGTTTCTAGAATCAAAAGTACCTGCCTCTTTTGTAGGATTTAAAAAGTATTCTTTACGACCTCGTGTTTCTTCTGATTTGCAGTCTTGTATTTGTTCCCATTCTTCTTTTTTTTTGATCCCGATTGAACTTTGCAATGTGTATGGAGTTGTGCAACGATTTACCAAATCTGTTAAATAAATTATAACCAATATCTCCACATTGAACACATTTATGAAGCGACAACAAAACCCTAATCGCTTGCCGTTCTTTCAATCTCTTCATAGGAATAAAGAGTCCACAACGTGTCCTATTGTTTACAAGAATGAAAAGGTCCTTGGCTGAGACATAATCCGGCAAATTTACGAAACAAAAAATCGATGATGATATCTTAGCAACAATCGTCTCTTTCGATTAAGCTCCCATCAATTTTTTTTTTTTGGATTGAAGGAGGTTATAACCAACGCATTACAAGTGACAATCCATATGGAGGTAAAATCTGGGATAAATGGTGGCAAGGAATGATTAGGATACGGAAATGGATCGATTTGGGGAGATAACTCAGATCTAAATAACTAAACCCTAGATGAGAATCCCGCCTAACACGCTCGATATGAGAGTAATCAATCAATGATTAATCTCAATTTCAAGGGTTATAACAGGATTCAAACAAAAGGGAAGAAGGAATTCAGATCAAAGATTTAAAGAAATTGGATCTTAAGAAAGATGGAGATTTTGAAGAAACATGGATGATGAGAAGCCATCTTCTATTATCATCGTTACAAAGGAAACCGCCAGTTAGGTCACCTAGAAATCGTTGTAACTCGACCGGAAACGGTGGTGACGGTTCATGTATTGGTTCCAAGAAGGTTGCCGGACGTCCAAATGCTGCTACCGCTCCACCACCACCAGAATTCTCTCAATCGTTGGTTCAAATAGGAGAGGCTACTAGCTAGCCGCCATGCATGCATGCTATTATAGTCAAACGATCAATACTTTTTTTAAACTATTCTTAGTTTTTTTTTTTAAATCCATTTTAAATAACAATGGAGTGATCATAGATAATTATTTAACAAGTCACGTATCCAAATAAATGGACTTCTTTGCCCATTACATACTTATTCAGTTATTCCATTAATATGTCTATATGTACCTAATGGTTGCACTTGTTCCTTACTGATATATATATATAATTCAATTCGTTTGTTTATTTATTTGATGTGCATATATACCTTATAACATGTTCATATACATGCAGCATGCTTATTGTTTGACATATATTATGTATTCTTACAAAGTGGATTTTGCCCTGACAATAGATTTAAGCCTATCTAGGGTGGAGTAACGAACATTTAGTATAAGAGTATAAGTTATAAACGTATCGGATGTTGATCATCCGTTTTTATGCCTATGATATACATGTTTATGTACTTCATAGTTGATGTTTAATGATCATAATATTTATGCGGTTATGATTGTTTACAGTTCATTTTGACCCGTTTGGTCATATTTACCCATTGTCCTTTGTTGGAACTTGTGCTCGTAATAGCACTCATAGTTGAACTGTGCTCGTGGTAGCACTAATAGTTGAAGTGTGCTCGTTAAGCACCCATAACCAAAGTGTGCTCGTGATAACTACTCGTAGTAATTATAGTGTAAGACCTATGGTAATTTGTGATAATAAGCAACATAATCCAAGCATGCTAGTGATAAGCACCCGTAGTAAATTGTGCTCATAAGCACTCATAGTCAAAGGGGTGAATCGTGCTTGTAAAGCACTCATAGTCAAGTGAGGACATGCATGTGCCTACACAAGGCATCCCATAGTACATGTTATACAGTTTATTGTTACAATTTTTTATTATAGTTATGCGCTTCGTTTACTCACTAAGCATTTAGCTTATGTTGGTCTTTATAACATGTGTTTATAGGTGAGCAAAGTGGTGATCAAAAGGTTAAGGGAAAGGGGCTTATGGGATAGCTATTGGTGATGCTCAGGACGGTAAGCACTTTTTTTTTTTGAAAGGCAACAAAATATATATTTAAAAAGAAACCACGAGAAGACTATTACAACATAAAGGCATCTCCGTTCCTCAAACAAGCCAATTAAGGAACAAGAGACCCTAAAAAAAGACAAACAACAAACAATCCCATAACTTTGGGAGATACAACTGGAACAGACCAAGCTACATGACCCAAACTAAATTAACTATCTCAAAATGCAAAATAAATAGAATGGAACCATGGCCTACCAATCGAGACAAACAAGAGACAAATTAGCAAGCATGGACCATCACTAATTATATGCAAGAAACAAAGAGACATAACATGAGAGTTGCCTATGCATTCACATTTGCAACTTTGCAAACTGAACCACACAGGCTGTCACCACAATTGACATATATGCACATGAACAGACATTTGCAAATTTGCGAATCTGCACATGAACTAAAATGCTAACTGAAAGACTGAACCACACACACTAAATTCATGGCCAAAACAAAATAGGCATGACCCACCATGTGAAATCCAATGGAGCAAGCCATAAATAGAGCACCAGTAAGATATACAAGGAAAAACAACAATGCCCAGACTCAGAACATTCACAACTGCCCCAAACACACCAAAATTGCGGAATTGAACAAAACCGACAGAAGCATAGAAGCACAGACTTACAAAAATCAGAACTCACAGAAAACCCCCCCTAGCTCTGATACCACGTGTGGATTCAGCCCCCTTTAACCCGACTACCCAACCCTGCTGAACACCAATCAAAACAGCAAAGTGGGTTTTCAATGCTTTTTATATTAAAAGGAAAACTGAATACAATCTCATACTGTTACAAGCTAACCTATTTATACTAAAAGAGTAAACTAATACAGGTAAATAAACGTGGTTGTGCATGTGCCACTACTCCTACAAAACAGGAAACCAACAAACACTTCCATATTTGGTCAAGCTGTGGACTACCCACGTGACCCCTGAACTGACTTGACTTTTCCAACTCCATGCAACACCATAACGTTCACATGCAATACTGCTGACCCGAGACCCATAAGCTACCGAACCGTGACTCGGTATATAAACGATTAACCCAACATCTTAAACACAATATTCCATTGCATGAAGCAACGATACAAGCATCACTAATATCATAAGGGAGCTCGACTCCTGTTATGCCCATGTACCCACGTTTTCGTTCTAACGGCAACAAGCGTCGCGAGTGTAATGT
>BQNB010034192.1:0-51783 GCA_026074375.1 Tanacetum coccineum
TATTTGTTACCTCCAAACCTGGTCTTGATTGCTTCCTACAAGGTCTTTGCATCTTTGATTCTATGAAACTTCAATAGGTGCTCATCAGAAATGGCTAACAACAGAGTGCTTTTTGATTTCAATTCATTCTTTCTTGCCAGCTTTAGTTCTGCAGTTTTGGGAGGAATGGGACCTTTAGTACTAGCTGATACAATAGCAGGTGCATCACCATTCATAATAACCTCCCAAAGAGCATAATCACTGTGAGTAAGATATTGCTCCATTCTCATGCTCCATAGATCATAGTCTCCTGTTTTGAGTATAGGAAGTTTTAGTGTAGACACTGTTTGGGTAGTTTCTGATTGTGATTCCATCTTCTCTTTGATTATGAGATCTTGTGTAGATATAGTGTTCTTCTTATTCAGAGTTTCTCAACAAGCTCTGATACCACTTGTTGATCCCTTCTTGACAGATCTTACTTAGCTTGTTAAAGCTTAGTTATCTTGGATAGATCCAAGACAACTATATTAGAAACTAAGATTGAGAATATCACAAACTATGCGGAATCTAGTTTGCAATACTAAGAAAAACAATAAAACAGTAAAAACAAGATCTAAACTTTCAATATATTGAGTACTATTTTGAGTTACAAAATAGCTATGAATACTAACTATGATTGCTATGCAAACTATGAATACTAATATAAAAACTGATATCTAGATCTATGCCTTAGGGTTCCTTTTATACACTAAGGAAACCATAGTAGGCTTACAAAATGCATTACATGATCATGCATATCTATTCCTAATATATCTCATGCATATCACATAAGCAGTACTAACTATTATAACTAACGGTACTAATAAACTGATAGTACTAACATTTTGTACTGGCAACACGAACTATAATACTAACAGTAGTAATTTCAGAAGCCTTTAATTCCCAACACATCAAATAGTTGATACTTTTTAGTGTCAATTTTCCCCTAAAAATACTTTCAATTATCATATAAATACTTGAATTTGATACTTTTACGGTTATTTCATAATTTTCAGGTAAAATGCAAGTATGTAACAAGAAACACGAGAAAAGGACGTAAACATGAAGAAAACACGGATTCTTACGAGACTTTACGGCGTAACACCTACGATAGTGTTACGTCATAACCTATTCAAGGCAAGACACGTCACCCAGCATGATTACGACGTAACCACACGAGAAGATTACGCCGTAACATTATTATTATGTAAGGTTGAGTTATCTTAGTCAGCATTATGGTGTAACATGAACAATTAGTTACGCCGTAACATAATTTCTGCCTACAACATGGAAAGCCTCGTCAGCACTTTATGGTGTAACACTCTATAAGGTTACGCCATAACATATTTGAAATCTATAAATAGAGGCCTCATTCAGCCACTTCATCATCAACTATTCCACCATAGATCTAAGGGGTGATCAAGGCCTCCATAACTCGAAGAATTCCATCAGAAGTCCAAGGGAGATCACACTTAATTTAATTTTGTATTTAATCCTTCATAAACAATTCTTATAAGAATTATGAGTTTTCCAAGCATGATTATCTTTATTAATTCTTGCTTTGTTATTACCAGGAGCGGCTAAGCACTTCAACTGCTAGCCTAGTCATGAATTTACTATTGTTATAATTCTTGTTTCCTGTTAGATCATGGTTTCGTTAGATATCCTTTTGACTATCGTGTAACCCTGGCTTTTGGTAGTATTGCAGGTGGTATAGATCATGTTAATCCTGTTATTAGATTACCACTTGAACATAGGATTAGCAGGGTACTAGGGTTGGATGATTATTCTAACCCTAGTGTAGGAACTAACCCTGTTACCGCTTTATCACATAATATACTTAAAAAGCACAGGAACTCTTTCAGAGAGGGTTAATAATCTGTATAGGTTATTAGACTAGTTCTTGGGATAGTTGGGATTAATCACTATGACCTAGTTGCCCTACCTTCGTAATTTTCCGGGGATTCGGGATTGCAGGAATTATAGGACAGGCTAAAGATATCTATTCAGGTCTGTCGACTTTAGAAACCACCAATGAGACCATGATGTAACATTGCACAAGAAAACATTATTATAACGATAGTAATGTCATGGCTAGGCTAGCACGTTTCTCTCCATGATTATTTTTATCTATTTTAATTTCAGCATATTTACTTTCTTGTTTATCTCAAAATCAATCTTAAAACTACCTTAAAACGTGACACTTCAAATTAAGACTAATTAGCACTTAGCCCTTGGGACTACCTCGGATTTACCATCTCTACACTACTCACGACCGAATTCTCTGCCCGTTAGTGTGTTTGTAAAGGAAAAGCGAATTTTATAAATTTAAAACTTGAATAAAATATATTTTAAAATAAAATACGCATCAAATACATATAAACTTTGGCCCCAAAAAGTAAATTATTTGTACATACAAGTAAATACCAAAATTCATATTGTGCACAAATAATATGACAAACTATGAAGTTTTGAATGAGCTTGTTCACGGGTGAAACGTGCAAATACAAAACACAATAATATAAACGAAAAATGATCATAACAACTATATATATCATTCAGAAAACTGTTTAAGGTTCTAATATCCAAATACATAAATTAAACTTTAGACAACTCATCAACATAACGAAGGCATATTCCATTATAATGCAACTCATGCTTATCACACGATAATGCTTTTATTTGTGGGTTAACAACATTGACATCGATATGGAATTTAATGACTTCAACATCATTCCTTTCGACTACTTCACGAATATAATGAAATTTGAAAAGAATATGTAAACTACCATTATGTACTAGTGGTTCATTTGCAAGTTGGATTGCACTTGAATTATCATATTACAATTTCATAGGGTTTTTGATATTTGGAACAACACTAAGATCCTTCGATGAATTTCTTCATCCAGATAGCCAACTAGGCAGCTTCTAAGATAACAATGTATTCAAATTATGTAGACGACAGTGCAAATGTGCTCTACTTTAATATCCTCTACGTTACCGCTTTGCGATTCATAACAAAGACATAGCCAGATTGTAATCGAATATCATCTCGATCAGTTTCAGCATCAGTGTAACATTTTTCATCTAACTCATTGTCCAAACCACCAAAAACCAAAAATATTTGTTTAGTCCTTTTGAACTACTTTATGTTTTTCACTGCATTCCAGTGAAACTCACCAGGATTCTTCTAGTATCTACTTGGCATGTTTAAGGCAAATGATACATCAAGTATAGTATAAATCATAACATATATTATTGATCTAATTTTCGAAGCATATGGAATATGTCTCATCCTCTCTATATCATGAGGTGTGATAGGACTTTGAGATTTACTTAAGTGTATCTTTGGTGTCATAGGTAGACATACCTTCTTTGATTTATCTAGATTAAATCTTTTCTGGATCTTATCTATGTATGTAATTTAACTAAGACCTATAAGTCATTGTAATCTATCTTTGTAGATTTTTATTCCAAATATATAAGCAACTTGCCCTAAATCCTTAATCGCAAAACATTTTCCTACCCAGGTTTTTACGCCATCAAGCATAGGAATAATTTTTTCCATCAATAATATGTCATCTACATATAGGATTAAGAAAACTACATTATTTTCATAAGTTCTAACATAAACACGAAGTTCTATTTGACTATGATCAAAACCATGCTCTTTGATATTCTCATCAAACTTTAAGTTTCAGCTACCTGATGCTTGCTTCAATCCATAAATGGATTTCCTAAGCTTGCACACTTTCTTAGGATACTTTGGATTGACAAAACCTTCAAGTTGTACCATGTAAACGTTTTTATGGAGATCACCATTTAAAAATCTGTTTTGACATCCATTTTCCATATCGCATAGTCATAGTATACAATAATGGAAAATAGTATTCTAATAGCCTTAATACAACAACATGTAAAAAGTTTTTACTAGTCAACTCCTTCAATTTGAGTGTATTCTTTAGCTAACAATCTAGCCTTAAATGTGTTTATCCTACCATCCATGTGAGTCTTTTTCTTGATAAACTCCTTCAATTTGAGTGTATTCTTTAGCTAATAATCTAGCCTTAAATGTGTTTATCCTACCATCCATGTGAGTCTTTTTCTTGATAAACTTATTTACCTAACTCATACCAGACCTGATATTTCATATGTTGTACATTGTTTGACCAAATTTATGCATTCTCCTTTTAAGTCTCATCTTATAATATCCTTAAGAGTGTTGAGGTATTTAAAAGGTTCTCTAAGAAAAGATATTCATATTGTTCAACAATTTGATCCTTCTCTTGAAGGATTTGTTGATGCTGATTAGGTTAAATGTGTTGTGAACACAAGCACTGTTAGAGGTTCTTTAATACTTTTAAATGAGTCATTAGTCTCACGGAAAAGCAAAAAAGCAAAAAAAAATACCTTCATGGGACGATGTTATTCTAGTTAAGCATGTGTGATAGTAATGCGCAATTTAAAATTGCAGTATAATCTAGTTGTTATAAGAACTTGTTAGGATCGAGAAAAAACATATTCACTTCAAAGTTGTAATAGACGTAGCCCGCTTAGCTAAGTGTTTAGAAAACTTCCAAGGATAAATCGGCGTCAACATAAAGTCTATCCTTATGTTGCATCGGCCCTTGCAAGGTCATATATACCCTCTCATTGCCCTTAAAGAGGGTTGGTGTGTTCATTTTGGTTACTCAATCATAATACCATTTCCTTTCTTTCTCTCTCCACTAAAGTGCTCAACCATTCTTTCTCTCTCTAAACTTTTCAATTCTTAATTAGTTGTTAAATGATTCGATACTTCTACAATTGGTATCAGTCGCAATGGGGCGATATTGTGAGCTTGTGTGTGTTTATATCTTGGTTAGATCATTAGTTTTAGTTGTTTTATGGTTTTCGTGTGCTTAAAAATCAAACCCAAATTTTTGTGTTTAAAAGTGTTAAAGTTTATATTTTTAAGCAAGATATAGGCCTAAGATGACTAGTTATGCAAGAAACATCAAGGTAAAATGATGTGAGGGTTGCGAAGACTTTACAAGAAGTTTTACAATCCCCTAGGTAGTGTACCTAGTCGTTGTAGTGTAGTATATGCAAGACTCAGGGGTTGTTATCGTTCTCTAGCGGAATAACACGAAGGCCGGATCGAATGTTAACTAAGGTCTAAGGGTTGAAAGAAGATTATTTTTGTGTTTTTATATTTTATGAAAGAAAGTAAATTTCAGGTTTGAAGGTTGGTTTGTTTTAATCTAATTAACTACTAATTATAATCTATTGGCAAGAACAATTATACAACAAAGTGTATTCACTTGGGATGCACTACTCCTTGCTAGCTATCCAATTCTACCTATTGCTTTGTCACACTTGAGATGTAATATGTAAGTATTTCCTAGGTCATGAACGGATTACACGAAATCGCCGTCTATGTAATATTCTATTAGGGCAACACATAAGTAAGGTAGTATGAAGACTATTACAACGCCCCTAAGAGTACATTACATGCATTTAAATATCTTAAGAGGGATCAACCATATAAGGGTAAGGTAGTATGAAGACTGTTACCGATGGTATCCTATCTACACACTCGTGTTTCTCTAGACGTGTCAACAGCGATACAGACAAAAGCTGGTTTTCTAAAGCCTAACGCGCACATCCATCAACAAGAAGCAATAGGAAACAAGAATTATAAACTATAATCAATTATAATCATTAAATTTGTCACAAACAACAAGATCTAATCAAGTAATGAGAAGTTTCATGCATACCTAAATAAATACTAGATGAATTAGCCAAGCATACTTAAACAATAGAAATCATAATCAACAAAAGGAATTAAAGACATAAATTAAGATATAAGTGATAATCAAACCATTACAAGATGTTTATGGATTAAATTAAGTCTTCTAAGTTGCTAGAAAAACACCTACCCAAACCCTCTAGTCGACCCTAGGGTTTGGGGCTTGATAAAAACGAAGTTATGAGAATATATTTATAGGAGAACCCTAGGTCGGCAATCATGATGCCGTCGCCAAAAACTCCAACGCCGTCACAGCGTCATTTTTGGCGTAGTTGTAGATTTCTCGCTGCGATCACGTGGGCTGTTGAATCATCGAAATCCGAGTTCGTATGATGGAGTTATGACCAAAACAATATCTGGTACTTCGCTCGCAAGTGAAATGATCTTCTTAATCTCGTAACACAAAATCTTCTAGGGTTTCTTTAGGTCGGCCACTTTTAACGCCGTCACCAGATCTCTGACGTCGTCACTTCAAACGTCCTGACGCCATCGCTTGAAACTCGCGATGTCATCTCCACACTCTGTATGCACAACTTCTTCAAGGATTTGGTGTAGAGTGGTAGTCTTGTCCGTTTCTTCTCTAAATGAGCCCAAGTCACGTGTATTTCCTCCAAAATCTATCCAAGTGCTAAAAACCAAAAAACAAATGATTAAGTACGTAATCTGGGCATATTTGCATGATTTAGGGGGTTAAATGACCCTGAAATAGTGTATAAAATGACACCTCATCAAATAACCCTACACTTGAGATTTGCTTGTCCTCAAGCAAATGGGCTTTTCTACCTAGACAAAAACAATATTAGGGTCATTTAACCTACTCCTTAAAAGTATTTTACAACACAACCTTCTATACCTCGTAATTAAAAGCACGGAAAGAATATACTAGCACCTCACATAAGTGTTTGGGATTATCTCATTCTCTCGGGTGTATAATAAATTATAACAACTATGGGAAACGAAAAATCAACACTCATTACCTGTCATAACATATAAATTACCATAGGCTTGGTAAAATATCAAACCTCCACCGCTAGGCGCAAGCATTATTCATTACTATCTAAGAGGTCTTTTAAAGGGTTGTGGGGTGTAGGTGTAAGATAACATTAACGGAAACGGAAACAGATGGGATATATTTAGATGGTGACTTTGGGTGAATTTGAAGTGGAAGGGTTAGCTAATTATTTATAAGAATACACGTTTATTTGGTTGCTAAGCCAAAGACTCGAACAAAATATACAAACTCTACACAACTCTACATCAATCTCTTTCTTTTTCTTTTCTTGACTCTATGATAAACATAAACATAAGCAAATGGCAGCCCGTACATTTTTTTCACTCTTTTTTATATACATTTTTTTTCATACATTTTTGCCCTGCCATTTCTTAAACATATAATACATCATGGGGGTTTATAGAGACACCCCTACACTTGAACTTTTACATACTCGATTATTTACAATCTAACTAATGACCCAATTTGAGATGGATCAAAATAATCATGGAGCTAATTGAGCTCTATTGGGGGTAATAAATTACTTCTTCCTTAATTCTTCATAAGATGAATACTACCATGAATCCTAATCGTCCTAAAACTGTATTTACAAGGATAAGGACTTAGCAACCATGTACTCAATAATTAACATGGGTTAAAACAATAATGTACTAAAAGTGAGTACATACAAGGTAGGCTAAGGTAATTTGGGTGTAACAATTGGTTTAAGGGTTGACAATGCTCTTCATTAATAGTCTGACTTAACCAAAAAATTACTAGAACCGTGAAAAAGGATAGGCTCGGAGGGTTGTACTAGGGGTATCCTGCACTAAAAATGAGTGCATGGAAAGGGTATGGGATAGTTATATGATCGATGTGACCATAATAACAGTTATAGGTTTAAAACATGGGTTAATCCTAGTGCCTCTTATCTAGCAAATCATAATACTTACTATGCGGTCTCGGGAGGCATCACAAAAACAAGTTTTAGAATTTGATATACTACCGGTACACTCATATAATTTAATACCGATACCAATGCTCCAGAATAGGCGACAAAGACCATACGTACACATCCGTAACGACGGAATAGACACATATGATTGCATTCGAACCTTAACTCGAGAAAGCTAAAGGTACAAATTATCTTGGGTATCAATAATGGGTACCCGAATTCCTAAAGATCTAAAGGCAAACCTCACATTTTTGAGGTGGAATTTTGAGAGTTTTTATGCTAGTCATATTCATTCCTATCCATAAAAAAAATTAAATTTTAGTCAAAATTACCTTTTTATGCTATGTTTCGATATATTACGCATCATTTTAAGGACAAAGCAAATGGCAAATGAAGGAATTGTTTCTAAGGCTTATTTTCCCACCTACACTTAAGTTGAACATTGTCCCCAATGTTCTATAGAAGTACTCGTAAAAACGAATAAAGGGAAAAGAAAACAAGTAAAAGAAACTAGTACTCCCTTGGTTTGATCAATAATGAAGAAGAAATATGCGATAACTGGTTAAATCGTCCTCCAAAAATCATCTAATGAAAACTTCCTAAGAGCTTCCAAGCTTCTTCTCATCAAATATAACCTGTAATCAAAGACAAAGACAACTACACCAAGCGTAAAATCCATGGGTGAATGATAAATATAACCTCATTAACTAGGTTTAGACTCTATGAAAGCAATAAAAATAGGATGAGTGTGTTAACGTAATCGTGGTTTTCTGCAGTTTTTTTAGCAAAATTACAAATTCTAGAAATTATACAAGATTAATTTCTCAAAAATTAATTAAAATTGAATTTTCCTGTAGCAGACCTGGCGACGCCGTCAGGATTAATCCTGACGTCGTCTCCGTAAAGAATATTTTTTTTTCTTTTCTTGAAAAATTCCTACACGCAAGTTCCCATTAGTTTTTTCCTACAAAATTTCCTGCAAAAACCACAAAAATAGTTAACACAATCATATGACTCAAAACAAACACACAAGACACAAAAGATATACAAGACACACCTAATATGCAAGAAAATAATAGATTAGGTTGCCTCCCAATAAGCGCTTGTTTTTGTTCGAGTCACGAGCCTGACTCTACGCTTATTTGACGCGCAAAAGGTCGGTCTCCCCTACACTTAAGGTTAAGTACGGGTGATAGTAGCAATACACACCATTTCAATGGAGGTATGCCACGTGAGGTGAAGGCGATATGTGAATGGTCAAGGGTTTTACTACCTTCATCCTAAAACTACCCGGATTATATGGGTTGATGGGTGGGTCGGTTCCTCTTTTGTCTCCTAGATTTACATCTAAGGGTGAAAAATTAGGTAAAAGTTGAGGCTCCGGTTCATCAACACTAGGAAATCCCTTAGAACTAAGAAAGAGGTCATGAGTATTAGTATTTAAGCCTAGATCCTCTAGTTTCATGTGGTCCAAAGGTTCTACCTCCATTAGGATTCCTATTGTCTCTTCCACTTCTTCCGGGAGAGTCACGGGCGGTGTGTATACCTTAAATGATGGGAGGACTTGTGGGGTACTTTGTAGGCTTGGATTTTTTGCCTTATCCTACATCGTATCTAGCTCACCTATGGGCTCATTATCTAACCATGTCATGCACTTAGGAATCTTAACCATTACTATCTCACATTCTAAATCCTCGTTATATGTTCTCTTAGGTTGTGACTTAGGCAATTCTATCATGTCATCTAACTTACGGGTCATTGCTATGGAGCTCTTCTTAAAAGTTTGATGCAATTGGTCACTTTTCCTAAGGTTGATCTTAAACACGAAGGTTGTTCATACGAATACATCTTAGGTGAAGGCTCATGTGGTTCTTTAATTTCACTAGGTGAGGCCTTTTATGTGTGAGAATATTCTACTCCACCATTCGTCATTTTATATACTTCCTTAAGATTCTCTAAGTCGCTTACATGGTGAGGAATGACATTTTTACGAACAAATACACAAGAAGAGATAAACTACGAGAAAGCTAATTGACACGAAATTAAGATCTCACTTGAGAGGAATATTATGAGTAGACCTAAGCTAGATTGAATCCGAATCCTACGGTATTCCCCGATAGCGGTGGCAAAAACTTGATGTGAGGGTTGCGAAGACTTCACAAGAAGTTTTACAATCCCTTAGGTAGTGTACCTAGTCGTTGTAGTGTAGTATAGGCAAGACTCGGGGGTTTTATCATTCTCTAGGGGAATAGCACGAAGGCCGGATCGAATGTTCACTAAGGTCTAAGGGTTGAAGGAAGATTATTTTTGTGTTTTTATATTTTATGAAAGCAAGTAAATTTCAGGTTTGAAGGTTAGTTTATTTTAATCTAATTAACTACTAATTATAATCTATTGGCAAGAACAATTATACAACAAAGCGTATTCACTTGGGATGCACTACTCCTTGCTAGCTATCCAATTCTACCTATTGCTTTGTCACGCTTGAGATGTAATGTGTAAGTATTTCCTAGGTCATGAACGGATTACACGAACTCGCCGTCTATGTAATATTTCGTTAGGGAAACACACAAATAAGGTAGTATGAAGACTATTACAAGGCCCCTAAGAGTACATTACATGCATTTAAAATATCTTAAGATGGATCAACCATATAAGGGTAAGGTAGTATGAAGACTGTTGCCGATGGTATCCTTTCTACACACTCGTGTTTCCCTAGACGTGTCAACAGCGATACAGACAAAAGCTTGTTTTCTAAAGCCTAACGCGCACATCCATCAACAAGAAGCAATAGGAAATAAGAATTATAAACTATAATCAATTATACTCATTAAATTTGTCACAAACAACAAGATCTAATCAAGGAGTTCTAACAATATGTTTTATCGTCTCGCTCTCAGATGAGAGAGGAGGAGTGTTCTATGCGGTGTCATGGCGTCGAACTACTACTCACATTGATGATTAAGATCTCTATATCTAGAGATACTCGACCTATTCACTAAAGTGTCAATCCTACTCAAACAGTGTGTCAACATTTTCAAGCGCGAGAGACCTCAAGACTATCATTCGAGTTAGACTAGATAGATACTACACTATCAAGCTTCTCAGGGTCACTAGCAAAACCTTCATCTACTTAAGCTGCTCTAGAGCCCTCAGTCAACACACCACCTATGTATGCACGCTACATTAAAGTCACTACTTTCATGAGCTAACTCATCTATTCTATCTTCAGGACTGATTATTTGACGCAGAGCGAGCGCGCGTGCCACTTCTATTTTGTCACGATACATACATGACGCGCGACTTCAATCTCATGTGCGGATCTCTTAATACGCGAAGGCAGATGAGAATGCTCTAGTAGATGTCATGAAGGTCGTAATAATCATCTTAACTGACATTAGGGCCTAGCGCTATCGAGAGTGCAGCATTAGACAAGACGGACAGAGGTGAGAGAGGGGGAGGTCAGGTGAAATTCTGAGTCAGCGAGAAGCGCGTGAGATAGACAGAGAGCTAGTCCACACATTACGTACACACACATACTGGGACTCATTTATGAAAGAGTTGTCGAGACAGAGGGGGGGACAGGTAACAGGGTGCATGGAGCAGTCTTATGCTCGAGAGAAGTTGGTTGGCATGGAAGTTTTCAATGTTTGCAATACGAGTTGTGATATACATCTAATCTTTATAGAAAGGGATCACATTTTTCTGCTGTTTCGAAGAGTAGTGTTCTGGAGTATGAGAGAGTATCTGGTGACTAGGCCGTGCGTTGGAGAGAGTCGAGATATGAGAGACACACAGTCTATTTATGCGCAGTGGCACACTAACTGTACAACATGGAAGACTCATCACTGTGGTGGTGATTGTAGTATAAGGGTGGACGAGGAGTCTTATTATAAAAACGTCTATTAAGTTGGTGATTGTTCACATTGATTGATATAAGTTGACTATCTTGCTGTGCGACGCTAAATGGGGGGATAATTTTTGAAAAAAAGGATGCTGTGCGTTGGGGGTATATTGGTGGGTTTGTAGGAGGAGGTTTAATTAGAGTTTGTGAGATTATTGAGAATTTATTTAGGTTGTGTATTGTATGTTGTTTTTGTTTGGGGGGAGTGGTTGGTTTTGAATTGGAGTTTTGGTGGTTTGAATTTTAATAGTGGGGGGGTAGGAGGGAAGAGTGTTTGTGAGAGGTTGAGAGGTATATTTAGGATTGGGGAGAGTGGAAATAGGGATGTAGAAGGATAATTGAGAGTTAAAGATAGGATTTAGAAGTGGAGGTAGGTTTAAATAAGGAGGATATAGAGTATTGGATATTATGAGGATTGTGAGGAGTTGAGTGAGGGTAGGTTAGGATAAGTTGTAAATTGGTTATAGGGGTTTTGAATAATTTGAATTATAATTTAGTTTTTATGGTTTTATTATTGTTATATGTTGAAGGATTTTGTGATTTTGAGTGTGTTTATTAAGTTTGTAGGTTTTTTTGTATAAATAATATTAAGATTAATTAATAGAGGGTGATTTATTTGTAATAAATTGAGATGATTTTAATGTTCCAACATGACCATCAACAAATATGAGCTCGTGTTGATTATTTGAGTTGAATTCATGATAGATCATATATCTTTCTTTGTTCATTGTTTAACTTCGGAACTGCGTAAAGTGTTTCTTGTCTTAGCATATCACGTTTGTAATTCTTTTCTTTCATAAGTAGTTTTTTTAGGTCTTCAAGAAGATGTTATGGAGGAGCGGGCAGTTCGAAGTCTTTCACTGATTTTCCAAAATCATTGAGCAGCGCTTCTATTTCATATAGGATGTATCCTTGCAATTAAGGTGTGTTGACATGGTAGTCTAGAATCCATGTATGTTTTGACACTTTTGCCGGAATATCGTCCGCCATAGCTAGCCAATGCGTTGCCCATAATTTTGGAGGATCCACTACTTCACAGTAGTTGAGAATTTGCGCAAATAGGAATCGTATCTCGGACGCGGTTGCTGTAACAGTAACTTATTCAAGCATGATATCCCCCTTTCTGTCATGACCAAGTAGACCAAGAGCTTCGCAAGCTGCACAGTAAGTTGGAAATATGTGGTCATTCACGGTTCTAACGTCAATGGGAGACTTACATCCTTTCTGATGACAAAGCAGAATTCTGAAGAAAAATAACTCTCCCAAGCTCGGATGAACATACGTTAGTCTTCCGATGGAATTCCTGGTTCGGATTACTATTCGTTTCCAACTCTTTGCATCCGAGTACCATAGAAATTCTGATGGAAAATCTAGGTACGTCAGGTGGCGGCCATTGTTGTTTGCATCGTTGTACTCAAACTACTTGGTCAATGTTGTTTTCATTCGTTCAAGCATGTTTAGCATTGCTTGCAACCGCTCTCTGGCTCAGTAGTTGATTCTCTGCATGTTTTCAAGGTGTACACCAAGTTTTTGCACGGCAGGTTCTCGGCTATGTATAGGAAAATCTAGTATTCTCCAGCAAGCTTCGTATGGGCATATAAAGCGATCATCAACGAAGTTTGGAATCTCGTCTATTTGTATTTGTTGGTTACCCGTAGTAAGTAAAGCCTCGCAAATGGTTTAGTGATCTTTGCGATTAATTCAATCAGTCCCTTTTAGAGATTGTATTCTACATTGATGTGGGCTTGAAAGGCCAGGCACAGTGTACGGTTGTAAGGAACCACACAGTTGTTATCTAATTCGATCATGTTTAGATTCATGTATTCTTATATCCCTTATTCGTTAATGCACATGACCATTGTTGTCGAAAAACGTTTCGTTTTTGTATTTTTTTTTGGAAACATTTTATTGCACGGTGCGCATTCAAGTTTGCTCCACCACAGGGCCCGTGGATCATCATGTCCGACACCACTTTATATCCATTGGGATCTTCCCGAGGGTCTGGTAACTCAACATAAATATATTGATCGACATCTTGTCGATTTGCTATTTTGTCACTTGAGTCGACCCACAACAGTATAACAATGCGGTAAACCTCGTTTTTGAAACTCGATGGTATACAACACTGTATAAGCCAGAACGATAATCATCGAAAAGTCTTATTGTCATAAAATCTATATTAAAAAGGGTTTAATGTTTAAAATCGTATTATTTCTTTCCAAAGGGGTTTATTAAATTTTTGGTTTGAGAATCTAAAGACTATAACCATTGATAAAACAAAGGTTAAAGGGGTGTCTAACTGCTAACAATATGCATATTTTTAAGATAAATTTCTGAGTTTTGTATAAGGGTTAATAAACCATACCTCCTGTAAAGTAGTCAAAAGTTCTGACTTCTCTCAAAAACTTGACAAAATCTTTAACTTTCTGTTCAAATACTCTGAATACGACATCGACTCTATCTGTTGGAGTTAGATCAGGATACTGAGCCATATACCTTCTTATTTCGGTCAGTTGACATTACATGTAAATGTGATGAAGAATTGTGGATTTTCAGCAATCGGCATATTGCAAGTACATCGAGGTAGTGGCTATACATATAACGTGGTCCCCCCGGTAAAAGAAGTGGGCAGAATAATCTTTGAACCAACTATAACTCCATCAAGATCTCCTTTTAAGACAGCATCATATAAACCTGACAAATACTCAGACCGAATGTCACTTTGATGAGTACGTATAAAATCTATACGACTTTGTTCTATTGCACAGTAGACTGCAACTACGTATTGCTGGAAAAGCCTTCCACCTTTGAAAATCAATCCGTAGTCGTTCACCCGAGGGTGTAGTTGGTATTTGTAATACACGTTCATCGTCACCTGTTTTCCTCTGCCGATGCCGTCACGTGGTTTTAATTTCAATTTAGAATAGAACCCCACCTGTTTTCCTCTGCCGATGCCGTCACGTGGTTTTAATTTCAATTTAGAATAGAACCCCGTCTGACCAAAAATGAATAAAAGAGGAAATTGCAAGGACATGTATGACTAGTGAAGTTTGTTAATCCTTTGAGGGGGTCCACCTTTTTATTCAACAATAACATCATAATTTGTTCGACTTCTTGGCCCACTTTTAAATACTATTCCAACAATAGCCTGAGAAGTTGGGAGTTCATAGCCACGTAGCCCACCCATGTTGTAAAGTCTTATCTTGAATTCTTCCACATTATTATCTCTGCACTTGTCTCGTGCGCTTATGAAAAGTCTTACCAGTTCGTTGTGTTCATCAAGGATGCGAATCAAACGCTCAACAATCTCTGGATTAAGGCCTCCTCCATTTGTGTTGCCAAAATGATGCATTCTGTTGCCGACTTCGTTCTGTGTGTCGTAGATGTAGAGCTGCAAAAAACATGGTGGTCAACCTTTTTCAGGACAAAGTACACTTGTCCCAAAACTTTGAAAACGTAAGGCCCCCTTCCCCTGTTCACCAAATCATCAATCTTTACACCGAATGATGTCATAGCAAACATATGGTTGTATGCACATATGTTCTCCATGAAGTGTTTATCCGTTAATAATTCTTGAATAGAATCGAGGGGGGGGGGGGGGTAGCGTCTGTTGCATGAAAATCTTTCCTTCTACAACAACATAAATGGTCATTCTACATGGGGGGTTGGCCCGATTATACGGCGTACCTTTAAGCCGCTCTCCATACCAGAATAAAGCCCCACAATGAGACACATCGCTGATCACAGTCGCCAATGTCGATATACGTTGGCCAATCACCTACATTAATCAACGAACATAGTTTAAAAAAAATTATATAGAGAGCCAAAATTGTTAAGCTAAACAACATAATAAAAACGGTTACCTTGAACATGTGCAGAACTTGATTTAGGGACTTCATTGTTAGCATTTTGAGATTGCGTAGATATTAGAAGCAGGTATGCTAGACTGGCTGTATGAAAGTCTTCTTCTCACATTTCTGTTGAAATGACTGGATTGGCTACTCGTTGCTGGTGAACGCTGTCGTGATATACCACGTAAAACGCCGTCCATGCAGCTCTAGTGTGACCATGCCGGATCAAAAAACACTAATGCCCGATGCATGAATGAGCGAAATAGCCTGCATTAACAATAAAGAGTGTAAAAAATGTTCAAAAAACAACATGAAAAGGACAATCAATCACCACCTTTAACATGTGAAGAACATGATTCATCATGGACTTCATGTTAGGTATGCTGAGATTTTACGCAAGCACCTGGCAGCCAACATCCCTTCTGATCGAATGTCTAGATTATTGACTGGTGTTACGCTTAATGTCGAATAACCTAAATTAACCAAGAACAAAGTGTCACCAAAAAATTTAAAATTCATTGGGTAAACAACATAAAAAGGACAATTACCTTGAACACGTACAGAACTTGATTCAAGGATTTCAGTGTTAGCATGCTGAGAATTTATGCAAGCAGTGGCAGCAGATATGTTAGACTGATTGTACGAAAGCCTCATTCGTATGTTTCTATCAACACAACCGTGTTGGCTCCCCGTCGCCGGTGAACGATGTCGTGATACACCACACCGTATGCTAGTCCCAAAAGAAGACGATCCACATGTCCGCAATACTTGATCCATGACAATCTTTTTCTAAAGTTGCGGATAATTAAAAGGGTAACAAAGAAACAGAACGGGAGAAATAAATGTTTGATAAAGATAGTCAAGAAAGAAGTAGTCATGCAATTGTTTCGGTCAAGAGCTATTAAGATTACACCCACGTCTATCTACCTAAATATTGGAGAAATGAAGGTGGACTCTTTCAACTAAATGCCATGCATGACACATTTATGCATGAGAAACACTGACACTTCAACCCATGTAGCCTTTCATGTATCATGTACTATTTGCATTATAAGTAGCATAACATGGAAGAGAGTTAGGGAGCCTAAACAACTTGCACATTGTAAAGAAAGAAAAGAGTCAGTGTGTGATCTTGTTTAGAGAGAAAACTATTAATACAAAGAATCATTTCCTCAAAACATATTGTGTTCTCATCTTCATTTACTAATCTTTAACCCTCTATTTGCATATCCGTATAACAACATTTGTATTTGAAATTGTAAACGGATCAATACTGCAAGTAACCAAAAATAATACTTTCAAAACAAACACTTAATTACAAAGTTCCCAAAAAAAACATATTCAATTTAACCTAAGCACTATTTCACGAACAACATCATTATCATAAGTGAACAACTAAACAAAAGTGCTTACCTGCGTTGTACATAGAACTTGATTGACCAACATCAGAAACGGATCCGCCTGACAAATTTGTTACCCAAGGCCTTTGCACATATCCGACTGATTGAATGTCTAGATTATTGACTGTTGTTACATTATGAAGGTTTGTTGGTTGTTTATTAATGGTATTGAAAGAAGTGGGCTGATAAGCGGTTGTATACAAACTGTTGGTAACAACCTGGTTTCTTACCTCACTCCAGAGGCCGGATCGCCTCACAGACGTAGACGCACCTTTAGCGAGGAAAAAACAAAAAAATGTAAATAAAAAAGCAATAATAAGTGAACACGTACCCATTTTAAAAATAGGTTAGTTAACGTATTACCATCGGCTGAATTTCTTCGATGCAGAACTCTAGATGTGGAAGATGTTTGAGGAACCAATGCATCAACAACACGGTTAGCCAAACAGCTTGTCATATAACGCCGTTGCATATCCCCGATCATTGTAGTGTATTGACCTTCCGATGTTAACATACCCTGTGTGACTATCCTTTTTCGATTGCTGATACCGCATGCGCTGGTTAACCGACTGATGCAACACCTCTGAATCAAGCAAAAATACCAAACGTAAGTAACAAACACTTAGAACCAAATTTGACCATCATCTGCTTTTATTTGCACCAAACATAACCAACAAACACTACTAAGCAAAAGCAACATAATTATACTTTCAAATTGTGGTGGGGACAATCTTACCATCATTCAGATTCTTTTGCGGCGGAACTTCAAAAATGGAATATGCCTGCGAGATCCCCGCATACATGAGACAGGTTGCTTGAAAAACTCTGACTTTTTGCGGTGAATATAGTGTTCATGTCTTTTCTTGTTTGATTGCTAATATTGGAAGCGTTAGGCTCAACAACGTTTGTAGAATCATGACTAACCAAGTGATGCTGAATAGTTGAACAATTAATAAATACCAAACATAAGAAAGGAACAACAATAAATAAAAGTATGCAAATCTCAGAAATTATCTGGTAATCATATTACCATGGATCGATTTTGTTTCCCGTGGGGCTTCGTAGATGGAAAACAGCTCATGAACAGATGTGTTCAATGCCGTGTCATTACCAGCTGCCGATAGACTTTGTAAAGAAGATTGTTCACAATCTTCAGTATCATAAGAAGAAGGTTCACAACTACACGATTCTTCTTGCAAACAATGACCACACACCGGTGCGTCCGTAATAGTGTTACAAAACAACCAAAAAACCAATATACCAATCTTTGGAAGAAGCCAGGATGCCGAAACAATTGATACGAAAAAGACAATTACACAACACCTAAACAAAATCTAACAACATAGGGCCTAACACAGACAACCAGATTTTGAAAGATCAAACCTATATAAGCAATTGTTTCCCGATGAGTCTAAATAATTTTACATTATTGTTTTAGTTTTTTAAGCAAAAAATAATTAAAATTATTATGATGTTTAATTAAATATCATGCCTAAGGTCGCTTAATTTTGATCAAACATTGCATAGGCAACTCCCTAAACAAGCAATCAACTAAAGGCAACACAATATGAAAAACATTTAGTTAGACGCAACAAAAGTTTAAAAACCTATTAACAAACAATACAAATCCACCAACATGCATATAAAACTGGCATCGAATATGAAACTTATCGATGACCTATATTTTTTCTGGCGACAAGTAAAATACAAAGACCACAACAAACCGCGCACCATATATACCCTCATAGAGAGTGGAAGACAGCTTGCAATCATGCATAAAACACCTAGAAATAGTAGGAGAAGGCAGGTGAAGTGGGAGAGAGACACAGCGAGTGAAGTGAAAAAGAGATATATGAATGAATGAGATGGTTGTAGGTGGAAGAAGATATGACTGAAAAACAAAAGTGGGCGCGTGAAGTGGAAGAAGGATATATGAGTGATGATAGTGCTTGAGAGTCGTGAACTTGAGCAAATATCGTTGTTTAATATAAAGTTATAATATAATATATATATATCAATAGCCGTGAAAAACGACTCGTTATACAACAAAAAAAAAAAAAAATAGCCCAACAAGGAAAAAAAATAGGCATGGCCCAAAATCATTAAATAAAAGAAATCTTTACAAAACTTACCCTCAAATTATGCGACAAATTACAAAATTACCTTAAACTTATTTGCGCTTTTTTTATATAACAAACTTCATTTATCAAATATATATAACTTATATATACCGATTCATTCATATATAAATATAGCGCCGAGAAGACCTTCCTATTGCGAACAAACCGAACCCAATATTGCAATATTTCTGACATACATACGATTTTATAAAAAATGTTGAAGTTTAATATATATTTTTAAAGAAAAAAACTTTCAAACCACACCACTAAACTAACTAATAAGTTTAAAATAAACCATAGAGGTCAAAGACGTGCAATTCTTGAAAGTTTGAATTATATAAATAGCGCTATACTTTTTACCATTTACGACTATTTTATATAATACTTTCTTTGACAAATATCTAACAGATATCCGGTAACTTTTTTGATAAAAAATATAGCGAAGAAAACGCTTATGAATTACGAACAAAACGAGCCCGATATTGATATGCTTTTGAGATACGTACGATTTAATAAAAAATGTCGACGCTTAATATACATTTTTAAAAAATAATAATTTCAAAGCACACCCTTAACCTATCTATTATTTTTAAAACCTACCCTACAGTTGGAAGAAAGTCAAATATGTATAATTGCAGGTAGTCTAGAGGCTATTTGTGGATAAATCTATGAAAGTTTACTTCTTACAAAAATTACGGGCTACACAACTACGAGAATACGTCTTCGGAAAAAAACAAAAATAAATCCGCCGGAACACGCGGGCAATATTATTTATTTAGTCAAACTCGACACAAAATAGCTAGCAAATAATATACTTGACAACCAAAGATAAATAAGTCGGTCGCAACGCTCGAGCCGCATTTTCCCTCATTATTACTTATTATACATAATACTAAAAATGTATCAAAAACGACACAATGCGTTGTCGTTTTGTCATTAGGCTAATTTTAGCCTGTATTCTTTGCCCACTGCTAGTTATCATCTTATGTAGGTTGAGTTTGGGTGATGTTGTAGGATTTGATTTTGGTTTTTAATTGTGGCGGGGTTGTATGTTCTGTTTATTCAAATTTATACATGACATATAATAATAACAAAGGTGCAGTATTTTACACTGTTCCAGGAGGTCGGCGTTTACGTTGTTCATCTTTCATTTCCACTCATCGTAATGTTCAGGAAGATACCAATACAGTCACATGTAAGCGTATTACTCTTTGGTAGTGTAGTGTTTGAATATTCTCTTATGTATTTGACATGGAAAAGAAGTTGAGATTCGACGTTATATAGGCGGGCATGTGTAGAAAAAAGTCTTCTTTCAAAAGTAGCATTACACATGCATAGTTCTTTGCAAGAAGGACCAGGTAGCTCGACGACAGCTTTGTAATACCCGTTAGAATGTACTAAATGGCCTTATGTTTTTGAAAACATTAAATCCGCGCGACACGAGTTTCTTACTCTACATCACTTTTTGACATTAAAAAAAGTCGGAGATGCGGCTTCTGAACACCTTACAACAACCAGAATTTCGTTACCAACATAATCGTCCCATGTAATCGAAACAAGCAATCTTCACATGCAGAAGGAATAGGGGGCTTTACATCCGCTCCTGGTGATGCTCGGATTGGACCGACCTGCTACATACACTGGTATATGACCAATTCATAAATGTAAGTAATATTAACATTGAATAATTAATGGTATTTTGATTATCATTGTAGCGATGAAAGTTGTTCAAGCAATGCCGACAATGACCTGGAACATTCCCGTCTAAAAGTATAATATGTTGTACTACCTCCTTCTTAAAATTATTGTCATCAGACAAGAAATACACAGTTTAAGAAAAATGCATTTATTACTACTTTGAATTTTGTAAAAGTAAAAGAAAGACAGTTTTACCCTTTGACAATTATTTAATATTTTCATAGAGTTTTGTAAATAACAATCCAGATTAAGGGTAATATAGTAAACATAAGCAATTCCAACAACTATATATATTAGTGGACAATAATTTTGGGACGACCCGAAAAGAAAAGATGGACAACAATTTTGGGACGAAGGGAGTAACTTTTTATGTATATAGACGGAAGTGCGTTATTGATGTGTGATAAGCAAGGCTGTCAAACTCGCGAGTAAACTCGTAGGATCGTACGATTCTACGTGTTTACCAGCAAAAAACGTGTAGTATCGTGGTAGGATCGAGTGCCGATACGATTTTACTAAGCTAATATCTATCTTATGTTTCTCGCTAGTTTTTAGCCCATTATTTTCTTGGGCCCAACAAATTAAAAAAATAAAGATACTAACTGAACATTAACGGTTCATTTTTTATTTAGCTAATCATAACTAAACTAATGTATCCTACTTTCCAAAATTCAACAATTTTCAAGATGAAAACTAGTGGTCTTCTTCTCATCTTCTCATAATCTAATTGGTAGGATCGTACGATCCCGATTCAATCCTACGATCTCGATCCTGCAAAGACAAAAACGATCCCATGTGGGATCGCGAGTTTGACAGCCTTGGTGATAAGCTTATTGAAATATTATCGTTGTTGACTTACATTTTGTTGGAAAAGGTGTCGCCATCAAACGTGATAACACCATTTCTAATTTACATGATAGTGTTGCACGTACGCATCCTAGAATCCAAGGTAGATTTGAATGTTCCTATTGTTAATGATTCAATAGTATAGTTTGACACTTACTTGCTTTCATGTTTTTTTCTCAACAAGTTTCGAAAATGACTATGTACTTTTATCTATTTAACGAATTGAAATGTCTACTAGCTGGCCGAAAAATTGCCGCCGTCATTAACGCACTGGTCGATTTCATCTCGTTACTGTCTGGTAAAAAGCAGTTTAGGGCCAACGCAAAAATTACTCTCAAGGTTTGGGCCTTGTTATTGATTAAAATAATGTAAGTTTGGGCCACTGCAAAATTTACTCTCAAGGTTTGGGCCTTATTATTGATTAAAATAATATTACACTTACACGGCCTTACTTCTTGACCCACAATTGGAAAAGCTAATAAAAAAATCACAATAATCCCATGTCAAAATATGCCACAAAGATTGTTAGTTTTTGTGACTTACACTCCTTTTACATGTTTCATTTTCTAGCAAATGTGACTTGATGAGCCAACCACTATTTATTAGTATTTCCTTTCATTACAAGTAATTTCATTGTTTATATGCTAGAAATTATTAACTTTTTTATTCTGACGCAAATCTTTTTAGCATGTTAGAGTCAGTGATAACATTCCACAAATATAGGCAGACATAGATTGGCATTAGTTCACCCTCACAAATTCAATTCATATAGGAGTATATCACACTGTGACACGCATTTAACTTGCATATAGTGCGAAGCAATATTTTGTAGATGAATTCTAACCAAATATATATAAGGTCTTTAACTGGTTGTTATTATTAATTCCGTATTTTGCAAGCTTCCTCATTTATGATAGAGACCGATGTTGAGCCTAAGGCTTCGAGTCACCACACATGAAACACTCGACTCGGTATCTAACCCGCAGAAGTCTAAAACATAACCTATACTCCTACAGTCCTACAGCTGTGTAAGTATGAATTACATCAAACTGTGTGAACAAAAAACAATAAAGATGAAAACAAAGTATATGAATTAACGCTTTCTCAACCTTGCACCCTCTATTCTGAGACTACTCCTTCCTTTTCATATACAACATTCTATACGTCTCAGAAGCAGGCTTTTAAAATATGTATCCAGATAATAAAATGCAAAAATGAATTTAAGAATATATGTTTCCGGGACCTATGGGTTGAACTGCATAATTTTTGGTGCAAGTCTCAATAATCTGTCCAAGGCATGAGGAGTGAACTTTCTTGCAAACAAGTGACATGTTTGGTTTTTTCTCCCATGTACTCACAATGGTTGTCATTTCTTAGTTTCTCCAAAAAATGTGTTGTCACGTCATTTCTCGTATAGCGTGTGGGATGGGGTCCACCTTTTGACCAGTCAACGTAAGTCAATGTTCGTCTTGAGTTCTTCGATCCAAGTTTCTTGGCTACGAATGTTGGTAAGTAGTGCTCATCTGCGTAACAATTGTAGGGAAACATGTACACTTTTTATTATAACAAAATCAGATTATAATTAACAAATAATTAACAGAAATAAATAACAGAAAATATAACAGACAGAATGGGGTAGAAGCAGAAGACAGACACTATGAATGATAAATAAATAAATCAGTAAAAGGTCATGGAACGAGGCACGTGTTGGACACGCTTCCCTTAAAACAGATTCGCCGTCTGTTTCCCAGGGTACAACGTTCAAAGCTATTGTACAGCCGGACCTGACATACTTGCCTGAAAAATCACGGAAACTTGAGTGCTTCTGATCGAAAAGATTGCAGGAAAACTTATTAATGGAGTTATTCTCTCTTGTGTGTTTCTCCGGTGTGTTTGGAATGGTTGAGATTGTCATCTATTTATACACATCCATATGCATATGGTGCAATCAATGCTGGTTAATCCTCATTAATTTGCCAATCATAATCAGCCAATTAATTGTCAATCAATGACTCATTAATCTTGCAAATCAGCCAATTAAAATAATAGTCAATGACTCATTAATTTGCAAATCATAACATCCAATTTAATTGTCAGTCAATGACACATTAATTTGCAAATAATAACACCCAATTTAATTGTCAGTCAAAGACACATTAATTAGCTGTTATTACTCAATTTAACCAATTTTTTTCCATTCCAACTACCCTTATTTGAGACTCGATATCTCATTCACACTAACTTCATTTTTGGACATATAATGACTTGTTACAAAGCCTTACACTTAATAATTATATTTTACGATAATATCTATGTCCAATTTAGTGAAAACAACATTTTCACTAAAATTTTCCAACAAACCCCCACATGTAAAGAGATCGGATCGAATACACCCTAAATTTCGGCAAATTTCTTCTAACGGTTGAGTCCTGCATAAGATAGGTATGTGTGACCCTTTGAACCTTCCCTTGTGAGATGCACTTAGCCTCCTAGATCTTAGTAGACGCGATGTCCTTGAACTCAAAGTCTGTTTACGTAGACGACAATACACACTCACACAAGACTCTCCCTGACATTGTCAAGTCCTCAAAGTCGTGTTCGTTATGGTCATGGAACTCCTACCTGGTTCTCATGAAGCTCTTAGGAATTGCGCCACTACCCCCATCAATTCTCTCCGAAGCGACCCCACTTACTTCTCTCTCACATAGGAGAATTTCATCATGAATCATTAAAAAACAAGGATATGTTTTGCGATTCATCTTGAATCATTATCTTTGTGATTCTTCCTGAATCATTAAAAGCCCATAAATTTAACCTCAACAAGTCACATTTGTTATAGGAAAATGGACTAGGATGTTACAAATATTTAAGTAACACCCTATATTTGACGGACTCCCCCCACATTTTCTATGATTAGGTTGTCATATTGAACTCTAGATCTTGGAATCACCAAGTCCAACGAGGTTAGGTTTTCCTCATAGAAACTCATTTCCTTCAAGGGCTTTAGTCCATTCCTTTAGACGACTTACCAACTAACTCTCTGCATAAGCCTTTAGTAAACGGATCCAGCGATTTTATCCTTATTGACGCCACATAGTCAATTGATATAACACCATTGAGAGTAAGATTGTCGTATTCGATTTATGTCGACTAACGACGGATATTCTGGACTTTCCATTATACATTGTACTCCTTAGCTCACCCATGCCGAATTACTTCACAAGTGATACTAATGGCCGTTACCGGTTTATGCCACCTTGGTATGTCCTCTACAAATTGACGTAGTCATTCCGCCTCTTCCCGCATTTATCTAGCGCGCTAAATTCTTCTGATTCCATCGTGGACTTAGCAATAAACAGTTTGCTTGAGGACGCTTCCAAGATATAGCGCCCCTCCTAGTGAAACCACATATCCACTAGTCGATCTAGAAAAAAGCCTTATGTCAGAAATCCAATTTTGCATCACTGTATCCCTCGATCACAGCAGGATGTCTGTCATAATGTACAGTCCAAAATCACGACAGTAACTCAAGTAAGAAGTACCCTCGTTATACTTTCCCATGTCCAAAACTTGGATTACCTCTACCAACTTAGCACTACTAACTGCATATGCTAAGTCAGGCCGTGTAACCTTCATCAAAGTAACATTAACATCCAATAAAACTTGAATACTCAATTGGTCAACAACCATAAGCCACTATTTTTAGATAGATGCAAACTGGTGTCAATTGAGTTCTAGCTTGCCGAATCCCCCGCATTATGAGTATTAAGAATTTATTATCCACGTAATTTTCTTGACTTAACACAAGTCCCATTTCTGATTCGTATGATCTTTATTCCAAGTATTCACATCAGCCAAAACTCATATCCTTCAGGTCAACTTTGATTTCAACATGGTCTTTAGTGGATCCTAATTATCCTTGTCTTACTGCCACGATAGACATATTCATCGACAATACAAAACACAAAATTACATATCCTATCACTTGTGTCCTTCATGTAAACACACTTGTACGCATTCATATGTTTTTGAATCCACCTCAAACATGGTGTGGGTCAACACTGTTTGAGCCACTGTTAGGGAGCTTGCTTAAGCCAACAATAACGACTAACAAGTCTACAAACCTTGCCCTCTTGTCCAGGAGCTATGAAACCCTCATGTTGGTTCATATATATTTCTTCTTCTACAATCTACACGTTTAGAAAAGCCGTTTTCACAACCATATGTGAATATTCCAAATTTCTTAATGCGGGCAATAGCAATTTATTGTTCTAATACGAGGATAAACGCGTAACTGACGAATAAGTATCAAAGTAGTCTAAACATTCACGTTGTCTAAACCCTTGGATTACCAATCTTGCTTTATATTTGTCAACGGTGCCATCAGCTTTCATCTTCTTCTTGAAAATCCATTTATAGCCTAGTGCTTTACAACCAGGAGGTAAATCCACGAGCTCCCACGTATGGTTTTGTAAAATATATTCTATTTCACTTTTGATGGCCTCTCTCCATTGTTTCCACTTATCCGAGAAGTTACCGCTTCTCGGTAAGATGTGGGTTCATTTTCTACCATAAAAGAAACAAAATCGGGTCCAAACGATTTCTCGTTTCTTGCCCTTTTGCTTCTTCTTGGTTCAACTTCTTCTTCCTCGGTTTGATCTTGTCTCTCATCTTGGAGATCATTATCATCTCTTTGTCTCTTATCTTGGACAACTTTGTCATCTAATCTAGATGAGCTTCCAGTTTCCTTTGATAAACAAGGAAATATATTTTCAAAGAAAGAAGCATTCCTAGATTCCATTATTGTATTCTTTTGGATATCAAGATTTTTCGATTTATGCGGGTGAATCGAGTAACACGAATGCTAGATAGGGTCGGGTATCGGGTTGAAAAAGTTTTGCTAACTCGGGTTCGAGTCGACCCGAACAAAGATTTTGTTAATTTTTTTAATATAAATTTTTTATTTAAAAGAGTAAAAAAATAGCATTTTTTTATTACATTTTACACATATTCGGGTTGACCCGAACCCGAATGGACCCGACCCAAGTTGAACTGACCCGAATTGAACCGAACCCGAGTAACCAAAATTAAAATAGGGTCGGGTTCGAGTATGAAATTTTTACTCTTGACCCGACTGTGATTATAAAAAAATAGAAAAATAAAAGCAAAAAACAAAAACAAAAATAAAAATAAAAACCCATTTCTCCAAATTCTCTATCAAAATTAAGGAAATAAGGTGGACAAAAATTACACTACCATTTCTCTCCATCTCCCAACTTAATTCTCTTCAATTCTTCACTTTTTTATTTCTCTCTACCAAACATACTTGAGAAATAAAATTAAATCTATTTCTTTTCATTTCTCCCTACCAAATACACACGTAATTGAGAAAATGAAATAACGACGAGATGGGCTCTATCTCAACTAACTCTTTTTGCCATCATAATTGAGAAAATGAAATAACGACGAGATGGGCTCTATCTCAACTAACTCTTTTTGCCATCATAATGACACAAAACCCCTAAATCTCCAATGGATTGTAGATATGACATGTCCCACGCTCTTGAATTGCATTATTAAAAACCACATGCTTGTTTTATACGAAGTATAATAACAAGTTAGGTTCACCCGCGCTACGCTGCAGGATGTTTGGCGGCCGGTGTTTTTGGTTGGACGTGTTAGAAGGTATATTTAAAAAAAAATAAAAATTTAACGGTCGTTAAGTAACGACCGATTTCAAGCACTGTTTTGGTGCGTTCTAAAAAAAACTAACGGTCGACCGCTAGTGGGGAAAGGGGTATTTTATAAAAAAAATTTAAAATGAGGGTAGTTTTCGTAATTTAACACATAGTGCGAGGGGGTATTTCCTAAATATTTGAGGGGCTATTTCGTAAATAAAAAAAGGAACGGGTCCGCTAGGCGGACCGGGTCGAGGTCGACCCGACAATTGTATCCGATCACTCAAAAATGCGAGTTGAATATTTGGAAAAAAACACAAAAAACAATTAAATTTTATTTTTTAAAATGTTGGAGCGGGTCGGGTCAAAAAAACAGATCCATGACTCAAAAATGCTAGAGATTATTTAAAAACAAAACAATTTTTTGTTTCTAAAAAAAAAAAACCGATCGGACCGGGTAGGGTTGACCCGGCGTATTAAATGCACCCCGGTCAACCCGGTGCATTTGGTAAAAAAAAAAACTAACTGTTAAAAAAAAATATTCATAAAAAAACATACCGATGACTCCAACAGTGCGAGAGGGTATTCCGAGGAAAAAAAAAGAAAAATTTTATTTTAAAAATTTTTTGAGGGAAAAAAACGGAGACGTTAAGCGGAGCGCGAGGTTTGAGGTAACGTTATTCATAAAAAAAACATACCGATGAATCAAAAAGGTGAGAGAGAGTATTTAAAAAACAAAACAATTTTTTATTGTTCCTAAAAAAAAAAAAAAACCGAACGACCGGGTAGGTTGACACCGGCGTATATAAATGCACCCCGGTCAACCCGATGCAGTTGGTAAAAAAAAACTACTGATAAAAAAAAATATTCATAAAAAAACATACCCGATGACTCCAACAAGTGCAGAGGGTATACCGAGGAAAAAAAAGGAAAAATTTATTTTAAAAGTTTTTGAGGGAAAAAAATGAACGGGAACGCTAAGCGGAGCGAACGATTTTGAGAACTTTAAATTTTTTTGAGTTTATTCATAAAAATAACAGATCGATAGACTCAACACGCGAGAGGGTATTCCGAGGAAAAAAAAGGAATTTTAATTTAAAAAAAATTTTCAAAAAAATGGAAAAAAAAGAAAGAAAAATAACTGTTAAAAAAAAAAAAAAAAAAAAAACATTTCATTAATGTGGGGGTGGGACCGGGTCAAATTTTTTTGTTAATGTGACCCGTGTTTTGGCAGGGCTGGGCGTCTGTCCTTTTGTATATATAACAAGTTAGGATACACCGCGCATCTGCTGCGGAAGTTTGGTCGCCGGTTTTTTTGGTTGGACGTGTTAGAAGTAAATTTTTTGTAAAAAAAAAAATTAAAGGTCGTTAAGTAACTACTCGATTTCAAGCACTGTTTTGGTCATTCACAAAAAACTAACGGTCGAGACCGCTAGTGTGGAAAGTGGTATTTAATAAAAAAAAATAAAAAATGAGGTAGTTTTTCGTTAATTTAAAACATAGTGCGAGGGGGTATTTCCGTAAAATATTTGGAGGGGCTATTTTCGTAAATAAAAAAAGAAACGGGTCTGGGCGGACCGGGTAGGGTCGTACCCGACAATACCGATAACTAAAAAAATGCGATGAATAATTTGAAAAGAAAGCAAAAAAAGTAAATTTAAAAAAAAAATTTAAAAATTCGGAAATACCGGGTCGGGTTCACCCTTGCATTTATTCAACTTACATGCACCTGATAGCGCGAGGTTATTTTCTATTAGTTATTCATAAAAAAAACAGACCGAATGACTAAAAAAATGCGAGATAGTATTTAAAGAACGCACAAACATTTTTTTTTCTAAAAAAAAAAAAAAAACCGACGGAACCGAGTAGGTTTTAACCCCTTATTAAAGTTCACCCCGGTCAACCCGTGCATTAATGGACACTAAATGCAAGAAGGCCATTTAATTGCATGCTGAGAGGGTATTATTCCAGGAAAAAAAAAGGAAAAAGTTTATTTTAGAAATTTTTTGAAAAAAAAAGGGAAAAAAAAAAATGTCGACCGATAAGTGCGCCGTGTCGGGAACATTCAATCTCGCAGCGCGAGGTTTGTGCGATGAGGAAGACTAATTAAGAGTTTTAATTCTCATAAAAAAAGCAGACCGACGTCTGACTACAAAACATAGACCGAGCGAGAGGGTGAAATCGATGGACAAAAAAAGGAAAGTTTAATTTTAAAAACTTTTTGAGAAAAAGAAAAAGGAAAAAAATAATGGTAAATCAAAAACTAACTTTTTAAAAAAAAAGAAATTCCATAAAACAAGACATAACTGTATGACTCCAACAGTGCATGAATAGGTATACGATAAAAAAAAAAAGAAAAATTTATTTTAAAATCTTTTTTGAGAGAGGGAAAAAAAAGAACGTGACGCTTAGCGAGAGCGCGAGTTTGAGGCAAACTTAAAGTTTTTTATTCATAAAAATAACAATCGATGACTCAAACAGTCGAGAGGAATTCCGAGGTAAAAAAAAGGAAAGTTTATATTAAAAAAACATTTACTAAGGAAAAAAAAGTGTATAAAAAAAAGACACTGACGCTCACTTGTGTAGTTAAAAAAACAAACACAAACAAGAAAACAAAAAACTGAAGACCTTTCATTAATGTATCGGGTGAGGGTGTCCAAGGTCAAAAAAACATTTAAATATGGGACCCGTGGGCCGGACGTCTGCCTTAATGTAATATATATAATCACAGTGTAATATAGTAGGTCGGTGAGTGAAATGTGTACCACATAGCCCAATCAAAATAAAAACACAAAAAAAAAAAAAAACAAAAAAAAAAAAAGGCAAAACTTGCTATGTTTTATTGGAATAAAATATAGAACTTTAATTTCGAAGTCATATCCTGTAAAGAAAATTAAATACCACCATTAATAGAATGATGTAACTTTTTGAGTTACCTTCCGCCAAATGATGTATTATCCAAACGTGTCAACCTCTTTGTCATACACTATCAATAGAAAGAAAAAATAAGCATAATGTTAAGGTACAAGATGAAGAATATAAAAGTGGTCGAACATGTTAAATTGATTGATGATCAAGGCGACAAGTCTTGGGTTCGAGTGTTTAAAAAGTCTAAGAATGTGATTCAAAATGGTTTTGATAACATAACGTGCTAAACAATGGTATGTATGAGCTCATTAGTTGTTTTTACCAATCACCGTAGTCATATTGTTTCATTACATATGCATTAGATAGTTTTTGGAAAAAAAATATATAGTCCTTTTGTACCTAGATATATTTTGACCAAAATTGCTTTCAAAATTACTACTTACCAAATTTCAGAATACATTCTACCACATATAGCTTGTAAAATCAAACCAAAGAAGGGAATTAATATGAAACTAAACATATACTCCTTTCATTTCAAAATTATTGTCTAAAAAAAACACACAGTTTAAGAAAATTGCATTTATTACTACTTTTCCTTTCTTACTTTTTGACATAATGACAATTTTATCTTAGACTAATTAATTAAATTATACTTTAAAGTTTGTAATAATAATTTTCAAACAAAGGTAATATAGTTAAATTTGAACAAACTTCCCTATCTATTTTTAATAGTGGACATTTAAATTGAGATATTTCAAAAAGGAAACCTAAACAATAAAAAAGAAATGAAGAGAGTATAACGGCATCCACTATGATCATTTCAAGAAAAAGGTTTAAAACACATGAAAATGTTTATACTTTGTTTTAACCATAGTGAGTTGATGTTTTTAATGTATCTAGTGGATATGAAAAAGTCTAAAATCTTGAACCGTTTTCCAAAAATTTTAATGCATGTGTAATTGTTAACCATTTTATAAACTAGAAAAGGTTTATCCATAGTGCAACAAAGTTTATAAAATCAAAAGCTTTATAAATTAATAATTTTCTAAACACAAAATGCGCGTTTCGACAATTCTAAAACAGTGGTCCCATACATAAATAGAACTCTATAATGTTTAATAAGTAAACATAATTATTTTGAGTTACCATAATGCATTACTACAAATAAGAAAAGGTCATCGAATAAGTACTACTAATTCATTGATTGATTTTGTTTGCAAGTATTCTACTTTAATTTATATCCTATTAAAATCATACTACTTTGTGTATTGTGATTGGATTGAGATTCTTTAAAGTTACTCGTAAAGTTTTCTCACAAACATAAGAGTGAATTTATTGAGGGATTTGGTTTACTTTATATTTGTGAGAGAACTTTACCAATAATCCATTGTGATTTCATACTTCTGGATCGTTTTAATTATAAGATTCTCTTATAATGGTATTATACATTTCAATTTCAATATAGAACATAATCGAGTACTCCTTCCGTCTCATATATGAATGGAAATATTTTTAAAACCCAATTCATTCATACATTTTGCATCAAGTATTATATAACATACAAATATAGATAACGTGAAAGTTGAACCAGCTTGACAATTACAGAGGTAGTAGTAATAAACTTATATTCCTTCTATGAATTTCTTGAAAAGATTCTAGACTGATATTACGCCTTTGTTTTTAGCGATTTTAAGAACTTTCCAAATTCCTCATGGTACTTAAATATACAGCATTATTAGGGTGTCGGTTTATATATTTTAAGTATTTGACAATCTACCCTCTTTAATTCCACAAAGACCGACTAATTAAGTAATAACAGAAAAAAGTAACAGTAAATTAAAGCAAACAATTTCTTACCTAACTATGGATTCTCCGGCCATGAAAAACCGAGTGTCCGGGCTCCGTTAAGTTGTACGACAAATCGGAGCCATGAACGTAGATTGTAAAATGACCATTATGGCCTTTGAAAAACATCTCCCATAATGGTGACAATAAAACTGGCCCTCTTGTCAAGAACATAAATGCCACCTTTGGAACTCTATTATAGGGGTAGTTTTGTACTTTTGGCACCATTGATGCTCGCCATATCAACTCTTGATCATTCATATCATGCATGATCTTTATTGGATGTAGGAAATCTTCTAAACCCTTTTCTTCGGGAACCGAGAGAGACGTGTTGATGGCGGTGGTGGTGATGTTTGTGGTGGGCATGGTGAGTGAGACTTCACTGAACCTTAGATTAAACGAATTATTTTTGAGTTGAAAAGTGAGCAGGATACCACAACATAGCCCGAACGCGAAGAATATGGTTAAAGATAAAAGATTTGATAGTTGTAATGGTGTATTAAGGATCTTGGTGGGTGAAACTATTGTGTATTGATTGTTTTTCATCGTGTCAATGAAAAATCAATAACAAGTTTGAGATGTATGATAGTTTTTGTAGGAAGGTTTAAGGAGAAACAAAAGGTCAACAACGTCGTTTGGTATTATGGGCTTCATTAGTTTAGGACTATTACAAACACATACGTTTGAGTTTTTGCTCATATAGGGTCGGTGTTACGTGGTGTAGTTGACAGCTGCTTAAAGAAAAACATTATTCTACGACATTGGTGTGTTTATGTAAGTAGGTAATTAACTAAGTGGTCCTTGGTCTTTGTGACAGTGTTTATCTGTGGACCTTGTTTCAAAGTTTTCACAGCTTACCCTTTGACAAGTTTTATGCACTCCTAAGGGTACGGCCGAGCATTATAGACCACGGATCGGACTGAATCGAGAAATCGGACTGAACCAGACCCAACATATTTCGGTCCGGTCCTCGGTCCAGTGCGGTCTTATGGAAAACCGGCTATTATGCTTTGTTAGATCAGACCGGACTGAGAAATCGGGCGGATCAGACCGACCCGAACCTGGATCGAACATTTCAATTCGGTCCTCGGTCCGAAGTTTTGAACCAAATCGATTTTCGGACCGTGATAAACCCTACCTAAGGGTATTCGGCAAGTAAAGTAGTTAATGTGTTAGTTAAGTGGATCACGTGTTTGAGTAAATTCATTGTATTTTAAGTGTAAATTTAGTCCATGAATGAATAAAGATTCCAGGAGTCATCTTTAGAGTTTTTGAGAGGCAAAGATTAAGTCTCCCAACTTAAGAATTAATATTCAGCTAGTGAAGTCACAAAACAAGTTAAAAAAAAGTCACTGAACTAAAAAATATGTTAAGAGTTAGTGAGATATGACAGTGTTTCGCGTACTCCCTTTTGATCTCCTCAACATCAAAAATTTTATGAACTTAGATATGTAAGAAAATATCTAATATCTGAGAATGTTTAGGCGAGAACTTTTATTCATGAAGATAAGCAGAAAAGTACTTATTAATAAAGTCAACATAAAATACAATAATTGGTATAAAAGAATAACACTTGTCAACATTGTTCTCTAAAGTGGATTGAACACTTTCCAAGAATAGAAGCATTTAATGTAAATATACTACACAGTTAAAAGCTTAACACATCAATCTTTACCTATGTTATATAAAGTTTCAAAGAGTAAATGTTATCTCTTGCAATTAATGTGACACACATTCAAGAAAGCATTTACTTTTTCATAGAACTAAGTCTTTGAACCCTATCAGTGAGATCAATTAGTTCTTACTTAAACACCTACTTTGATTAATGCTTAAGTTAGTTGAGAGATCACAATATTTTATCATTCAACTAAGATTGTTATTTCGTAAACAATCTCTGTAAATTCTTTGATTCGCTTAAATAACAATTTAAACTTTGATAAATTATTATGTAAATCTAAAGACTAATGTGATGTGCAATTGATTGCAAACTGAAGTTTTACAACCCTCCTAGACAGTGTACCTAACCGTTGTAGTGTATAGGCAAGACTCGAGGGTTACTCTAGGGGAATAGTTTGGGTATGCTCGAATCGTATGGTCACTAAGGTCTAAAGGTTGAGAGAAGAGTATTTTTGTATTTTTATATATTTTATGAAAGCAAGTAAAATCTCAGAGTTGAGGGGATTAGTTTTAAACTAATAAAAACTACTCCTACAGAAAAAAATCTATGATAATGCAGAAAAAGAAAAAATGATGGTGGAAAAACACTTATGGTAAAACAAAATGTATTTACCTAACATACATGTACATCCCTCGTTAATCGCGTATCTGTGTTTTATAACCCATCACCCTCGACAATTGAATGAGTAAGTAACGTGTTAGGAATTTGTGAGAAAAGACTCAGTCAACTTCTATAAGTTGTAATAGATAGCTCGTACAGTCAAAATACTTATTGAAACTTACCTTACTAACTGTGGGTGTCGAGGGGGTGGCAGGGGAGCGGATAGTGTCAGTCCGTTTGGTGTGTTATATAGTGACAGTTGACCGGGAGCGGAACCATAGCATTGGTATATAATTACCCCTCTCCAAGCCTTGGGAGATGGTTGGCTTTTTTATTTTGCGTTACACATAATATCATATTATCCATTTCTTTCTCTCACAACTACAGATGATACAACCCTTCATTTCTCTCTCTAAACTTTCTTCGTAATTAGTTGTTAAGTGATTACTGATTACTTCTACAATGATATCAGAAACTTCCATGGAGTGATAACGTGAGCTATAGATGTTGCGCGTTTATATTTTGTTTAGATCATTAGTTTTTAGTTATTTAAAAGTTTCGTGTGCTCTAAAATACAAACCTGGATTTTTGTGTTTAAAAAGTCGATAACATTATGTGTTTTTAAGCATGATATAAGCCTAAAATAACTAGTTGTGCAAGAAAAATCAAGGTAAAACATCAAGGGTGAGTTTTTGTGAAAAAGTACGTTTTTATTTGAAGGAAGCGAAATATGTTTTGAAGGTAGCGAAATATTACATGAAGCTAGCGAAATATGTTGTAAGTGAAATATGTTGTGTAGCGAAATATGACAGGTTGACTTCAAGCGAAATACGTCATTTCTAGGAAATGAAACTCTGCTTAATTTTTCTTAGGACAAGCAAAATATGTCTAAGCCAAATATGATCTCAAGCGAAATATTTTTCTAGGCGATTTATGACAGGTTACTAGTTCAAGCGAAATACGTAGTTGTGTAAAACGAGAATCTGTTTAGTTTTTTTCATATTTAAGCAAAACATTACATATTCAAGAGAAACATTACCTTTGTCATATTCAAGCAAAATATTACATCAGTCACAAAAAGATTTTATTTTCTACGGTTTATCTTACTTTGTAAAATCTCGCAAAATACTTGGATTTCTCGGTTTTAGTGAAGATTTGTAAAATCCTGTGGAATATAAATCTTATTCACCAACAACAACAACTCTTAACACAATCCTCCTTTATCACTGTTCGATCACTCGTTAATCATTTCACTTTTCAATTAATTCTAGATGACTACTTTAGCAGAACACATCATTATTGCTGGAGCTGAGAACCATCCTCCAATGCTTGAAAATTCAATGTATGATTCATGGACAAGTCGTATACGTCTATTTATCAAAGGGAAGAAATATGGTAGGATGATGCTTAATTCAATCGATAATGGTCTATTGGTTTATCCAACTGTTGAAGAAAATGGGCAAACTAGACCTAAGAAATACTCCAAACTCACTGAAGCACAACAACTTCAAGATGATTGTGATGTTCAAGCAACAAATATCATTCTTCATGGTCTTCCACCGGATGTGTATGCACTTGTTAACCATCAAGAGGCGGCTAAGGATATTTGGGATAGAGTCAAGATGCTAATGAAAGGCACTGGATTATCATTCCAAGAACGTGAATGCAGATTGTATAACTTGTTTGATAAGTTTGCTCATGTTCCAGGTTAAACATTGTATGAGTACTACTTTAGATTCTCTCAGCTGATCAATGACATGCATACTATTAGGATGACTATGCAACAAGTTCAAGTCAATACCAAGTTTTGGATTGCTTTTCCATCAGAATGAAGCAAGTTTGTCACTGATGTGAAGTTAGCTAAGAGTTTGTATACCGCCAACTATGATCAATTGTATGCATACCTTAGTCAACATAAATGACATGCTAATAAAGTTCGTATCAGTCATGAAAGATATCCAGATTCTCTTGTTTTCGTAGCCAATTCTCCAACTCTATACAATTTATCTCAGTCACCATAACATTTAGGTTATTCAATGTATCCAGCTCCTCAGCAATTCACACCAGTTTATGCAGAACCCATTCATTATCAACACCATCATACTCCAGTCAATCCACAATAACATCCAGTTTCCCCTCCACCATTCATATCTCCTTCAATGACACCACAATCTCAAGCTGAATTTCCTTAATTGAATCTTCAATTGACTCCTGGTCTCGCTGTTCCTACGTATAGCAATGAGAAGAATCTGATTGAATGCACAACAAAGCAATGACATTTATCTTCTTCCTAGGCATCAAGGTTTCCACCATTAAACAATCAACTCAGAACATCATTTAATCCTAGAAATCAAGCAACCATCCGAGATGGTAGAGTCACAGTTCAACAAGTTTAAGGAAGACAACATTAGAGTTATGTTGGTATAGGAAATAGAGGAATTGCTACTACTTCAAAGGGAAATGTTGTAGTTGGTCCACCGAGAGTTGTGAAGTTTTATAACTATCCTGAGAAGGGTCAAATGCAAGATAGTGAAGCTCAACCACAAATAGCCAAGTTAACTGCATGGTTTAAGGTGAAATTGATGTTACCAGAAGGTCAGGAAGCGGGTCAGATATTGGATAAAGAGCAAATTGCATTTTTAGCAGACCCTAGTATATTAGAAGCTCCAGTTGCTCATCAGACAATCCCTCAGAATTCAGCTCTCCAGACAGACGACTTGGATGCATATGACTCAGATTGTGATGACTTATCCTCGGCTAAAGCGATTCTGATGGCAAATCTTTCAAGCTGTGATCCTGAAGTTCTCTTTGAGGTACCATATTCCAAATCTTATCCGAATGATATGATTAATCAGGATGTGCAAGAGATGTAGTATTCTGAATAAACACATATTGATGATTTTGAAGATAATGAGATACATAGTGAAGTAATATCATTCCTTACACTCAATGATACTTCAAGATACCACAAGATGCGGTTATTCAGGATACTAATCCTTCTGCACCTAATGATTTATTGGTGCTATTCTTAGTTGAACAAATGAGTGATCACGTAGGTCATTTAGATAAGAAAAATTAGACAAATAAAATGGTAAATGAATCATTAACCGCTGAGCTTTGAAAATATACTAAGAATGAATCGCCATTTTTTGAACAAAAGACTTAATGTAGATTTGAATCAAAGAGAGAAATTAATAGATTCTCAAATGAATGATTTGATTCGTGATAGAAATGCAAAGCTTGCGGTTTTTTAGCAATAAGATTCGATCACTTAAAGAAACTCTTCTAATAATGTCAAGAAACGAGTCTTTATAAAAAACTTAACTGTTTTTAAGCCTAGTCTAAAGAAAAAGAGTCTAAGTACATTGACAAGGAAATTGTTTTAGAAAAACAAAATAAAGAACTAGAGAATATTATTTGTAAGATGTATCGATCTACCAAGCAATGCATATGCTAACGAAACCATAAGTTTTTTACGATGACACTCACAAACAAGCTCTTGGTTATCAAAATCCGTTCCATCTTAAAAAAGCTTAGCGGATTCAACAAACATTATATGATGTTAGTGTTATTGCTAAAGAACATGCTGTGATTTCTGTGATTGATGATGAACGTAGATATTGATTTAGATAAGATAGTAGATCACCGAGTTTTTGAAGATAAACAAAATGATCGAAATTTCCAAAAAACAGAAGATTAAGATTTCTCCAATTGACTATTCAAAATTGAATAATATTAAAGAAGATTTTGGAAAACATTTTGTCACTAAAAAGAATTGTCTGCAGAACAAGCTTTCTGGTTTAAACATTCTTCCTTTTTCTGAAACACCCATTACGTCACATAAACCTGTTAGAATCAAAGCTCCTAGTGAACTTCCTAAGGTAAGTTTGGTAAATGAAAGTCTTAAAAAGATAAAATATCAACTGGCCAATTTTGACAAAGTGGTGAAAAAGAGACTAACATCTGATGCTATTACTGCGAGGTCTTAGGGTTTTGAACATACAAAAGAGTGTTTTCTAACTGAAATAATTCCAGTTTTAAAATTCTAAAAGACACATTTAATGCGTTTGATAAAACTCTTCTAGATGAAATTACTGAAGTTCAAACTGCTTTTTAACTAAATGGAGGCTGCTGTTGATCAGTGTTCTATAGACAAGAACGTTTTTGAAATTCAAATCAAACAACTCAGGATTGATAATTATCAACTCTTAAACCAAATCATGTCTTAAGAAATTGTGCATATTGTTGCGAATTTTGTGGATATTTGTGATGTGAATAAGTCATGTGTGAATGATTGCAAGAAGTGTCTAGAACTTGAGATTGAGGTTTTCAAAAAGAAAGATTTCATTGAAAAAGAGGCTTACGATAAACTTGTCAAAAGTCATTTAAATTTAGAAAAGCATTGCATTTCATTGGAATTAGCAACTCAACTTAATCAAGAGATTTTTCAAAGGAAAATTATGGTGAAAACCTAAATGCTCCCACATTTAATCAATTATTTAAAATAAATAAATTGAAAGCTCAGTTACAAGATAAGGACACAGTCATTAGAAAGTTGAAGGAAATAATTAAATCTTTGAGTGGAAAAGATAGTGTGGAAAATGTAAAGAAAGATATTGATGAGACTGAAACAATCAACATTGAACTGGAACATAGTGTGGCAAAATTACTTTTGGAAAAAGAAAATTTGAGAAATGAATGAGAGCAGTTGAAATCAATTTACAAAGACTAATTTGACTCATTTAGAAAGACACAGGTTCAATTAAATGAACATCATGACTCTTTAATTGCTCAAATTAATGCAAAGTCTGTTGAAAATTCGGATTTAAATGCTCAACTTCAAGAAAAGGTTTTTGCTATCACATCATTGAAAAATGAATTAAGAAAACTTAAAGGGAAAAATGTTGTTAATACTGTGGTTTCAAAACCTAATGCCACTCTTACTCCAGGAATGTTCAAGCTTAACATAGAACCTATTTCTGCTAGGCTTAAGAACAATAGGGATGCTCATGAGGTTTACATTGAGAAGACTATAGAATATGCTGACATCTTCGTGGTTTTGTAGATCGTGCGAGAACACAGTATCCTAGTGAACCTCTATTAGAATCTGCTTGCATGTTTACAAAACATGTTCAGAAATTGTTAGTCTATGCCTTTTAGACATACCCTAATTCACCAAAACCTAGTAAGAATTAGTTGCTGTCACACCAAGTAACAAGGACAAAAGAGTTAGATTTGTTGAACCTGTCACATATTCAAGCAATGTTCCCAAACCAACTGATACTCTTAAAACCAAAGATTCTAACAAGCCTTTGTTGACTTCTACAGGAGTAAAACCTACTACTAGTGCTAGCGGATCAAAGCCTTTAGGCAATACAAAGAACAATATGATCACGCGACCATCATGTAGCAATTAGAAGAATACATTAAAAGACCACCTTAGGAAATTTAAATCTAGTTTAAGATGAATTATGTTTCTGAACCAATCAGTAATGCACTTGTTAAGCATTCTGTAAGAAATGCTAAGTTTAAATCTATGTGTGCTATTTGTAACAAATGTTTGTTTGATGCTAATCATTATATGTGTCTTGTTGATTTTGTGAATGATGTGAATGTGCGTTAAAAATCTAAAATAAATAAAAAGCTAAAAGCTTGGAAACCAACAGGTAAAGTGTTTACTGATGTAGGATATAAGTGGAAACCAACAGGAAGATTTTTCACTATAGTTGGTAACTCGTGCCCTTTAACTAGGATCACTCTAAAGAATATAGTGCATCTTAAGGAAACCACTCCTAACTCAGTTGAAACACCAAAACCATAGATTAAAGTCTATAGCAGGAGACCCAAACAAATAAAATCAGTAGGTTTGAGTAAAAAAGCTAAGATTGTAGAATCTAAAATTGCTAACAACTCGGAACCCACTCATTTATGGGGATCCAATGCTACAGATGTTCCATCTTCATCTTTTCATGTCAATGACAGGTTGTCCAGATCTTCCTCTGGTATCTGGACTTTGGATGTTCAAAACATGTGACAAAGAACCGCTCTCAGCTCATGAACTTCGTTAGTAAATTTCTAGGAACTGTTCGATTAAAAAATGACCAAGTTGCCAAGATCATGGGATATGGTGACTATCAGCAGGGGAGTGAATTATCTCCAGGGTATATTATGTTGAAGGGCTTAGACATAAATTGTTTTCTGTTGGACAATTTTGTGACGCGGATCTTGAGGTTGCATTTCAGAAAAACACTTGCTTTATTCGAAATTTAGAAGGGGTTGATCTACTTTCAGGCTCTCGAGACACAAATTTGTACACTATTTCTCTTGATTACATGCTAAAGACTTCTTCGATCTGTCTTCTATCAAAAGCTTTAAAGACTAAGAGCTGGTTATGGCACCGTCGTTTATCGCATCTCAACTTCGGTACTGTTAACAAGCTAGCTAAAGACGGTCTTGCATGAGGTATTCCAAAGCTTAAATTTCAAAAAGATCATATGTGTTCAGCGTGTGCATTAGGAAAAAGCAAGAAATCTTCTCATCAACCCAAACCTAAGGACACTAACCAAGAGAAACTATATCTTCTGCATATGGATCTTTGTGGCCTGATGTATGTGGAGAGCATTAACGGGAAAAAGTATATCTTGGTATTTGTTGAGGATTACTCTCGATTTACCTGGGTTAAATTTCTGAGATAAAAGGATGAAGCTCCTGATGCTATCATTAAATGCATAAAAAATATTCAAGTTCGTTTGAATGCCATTATTCGTAATGTTAGAACACATAATGGGACTGAATTTGTTAATCAGACTCTCCGTGATTTTTATGAAAATGTCAGCATTTAGCATCAAACTTTTGTTGCTCGCACTCCTCAACAGAATGGCGTTGTCGAAAGATAAAACCGAACTCTTGTGGAAGCTGCCGCACTATGTTGATATTTTCAAAAGCTCATCTGTTTCTATAGGCTAAAGCAATCAACACAGATTGTTATTCCCAAAACCGTTCTCTGATTCGTCTTCGATACAACAAAACTCCATATGAGCTAATGCACGACAAGAAGCCGAATTTATCGTTCTTTCATGTCATTGGTTCACTATGTTATCCAACCAATGACAATGAAAACTTAGGTAAACTAAATGCAAAGGCAGATATTGGTATTTTCGTTGGATACGCCAGCAAAGAAAGCTTTCAGAATCTATAATAGGCGAACCCAAAAAATTATAGAAACAATTCATGTGACGTTCGATGAGCTGACAGCAATGGCTTCAGAACAATTTGGTTTAGGACCCGGGCTTCAAGTTTTGACTCCTGCAACATCCAGTTCAAGACTCATACCAAACACTATTCCTTAACAACCTTGTAATCCACCAAAAAGACATGATTGGGATAATTTATTCCATCCTTTGTTCGATGAATACTTCAACCCTCCAACTAATGTTGTCTCTACAGTTCTAGTAGCTGTTGCACAAAGAGCTGTTGAAATAGCTCATGACATCAAATAACGTCTATTTTATAGCATCATTTATCCCATGTTATTAACCCATTTTGTATAGTTATTGCAAATAATTGTTACTTAATCGTTTATATTTGAGAATTGCAGTAATTATGGAGTACTTGGTGAATATTAGCAAAAGGCCCGCATTCTACAGCTTAAATGAAGATATTTTGAAGATTACTATTCTAAAGACCAATACGTCGTATCCATTAAGGAAGATACGGCGTATCCGTGCCTGCACTCACCAAAGACCATAAAGGAATAAAGCTCAATACACCATATCCAGAAGATGTCAATACGCCATATTGAAGATACAGTATGTGAATATTCTGGAAGATATCAAACGTGGTCCCTACTCCAAGAAACTCCAATATGCAGTATCCAAATCCCTGGATACGCTTCGTATCGTACTGACTCCAGTCCTTATAAATAGAAATACTCAAAAATTGAGTTGATGTGTGACTATATCATAATTCTCGATACCTAAAATATTAAAAGTGATTTTCTAAGGAGAAAAGAGCAGAAGAGGATTGAGAAAGCGATCAACCTCCATAGGAACAAACGTGTAATTCCATATACTTAAGTAATCATTTAGTTTTTGGTATCATTCGTCAACTCGGTTAGTTTACATTTGCTAAATAATTGCTTTTGTATTTATTATGACGTTTAAAGGCTAATACCTTTGGGTATTAGCCATTATTATGAAGATCTAAATGTTTGGTATTTGTTTATCTTGATTTCTTGATTTATCGTTGAATGCTTGTTTATGTTTTTCAATTTATACTTGTTTATGCTCATTTGTATGCGACCTATCATTCAATTGGATCTAGTGATACGAACCATATAAATCTAGAGTCTGGGATAGCTCTCCATATAGTAATTTATACATCTAGAGTCATAGGATCACAAATATTATCCTTCTAAATCTGTGTCTAGGATACGCTTTGGGCTTAACTAGTTAATTGGATATTGCCAGTGGTTTACGGATCGTGTTGACTAGAAGGTAAACCTAGATAATTCAACAAATAACGTTCTGATTCCATTGGATACTTGGACAAGTGGACTACTAGTTTATAAATTGCCATTAAGCGGTAAGTGGGTAGAGTCTCTATAAGCTAGGGTTTAACAAGATCACCATTGCTTTAATCCCTAAGATAGATTATAATCAGCAAATAAGGATGCTTTTATGCGGGTATGATTTAAGTGTGATCAGATATTAATCGTTCTAGGTCTTAGGATGGATGTTACGACTAAGTCTTATAGAATTGATATACCACCTCGGAGAAAATATCATTGCAATGTATAACACAACTTACTTCTAATGATTATAAATGGCTTAATACATTTTTCTTTTATTTGCTCGAACCGCTTCTTTTATCTTTTGTTTATTTGCTTGGTGGGTTAAAGTGCCTTGAAATTGATTGTAGTCACTAACCACAAACCCGTGCCAGTCTCTTTAGGTGTAAATACACCTTCTTTCCTTCCGTTTGAATTAGGTATTAGGAGCTGACATAGGTTTGAATAGAATAGATAGAATTATCATAGAATTTGCTAACCTATGATATTAATTAAATTGATTAAGTTAACTCGGGATCTCAAGTAGTTCAGACCACCCCGTTCTTACATCGTAAAATACTTCCAATCGGGTACACTGCCCGTTAAAGTGTTGTTTGGTTTAGTCGGTAAAATATATATTTAAATAATTTGAATCTATAAATATTACCTCAACACAATGACACATCAAGTTTTTGCTGCGTTGCGGGGACGTTCTAACGTGAAAATTAATCTTGATTTTTATTTGATATTTTGGTTTTTAATATTAGATTAGATCTAACCGTTATGAGTAGTGTAATTTAGAGTAATTTGTATTCTTGTTTGTTTATTGTGTTTGTGTGATACGACATATTCAGTCCTCTGAATATGACATATTGGTTATTTAACTGCCTTTCTAGTAAGTTTATTTCAAGATGGATGACCCCAACATGACTGTGGAAGAATATATCAAGCTTGAAGATGAAAAAGCTCATAGGCGTGGTCGGGTGTTTAACTAGCGAACTGCTACATATGGGAAGATCAGGATTGATGACGGTCTTCACGACCTTAGAGATCTATGGAAGCTGAATTCCCAGCTATAGTCATTAACAATGCCTTTGCACCTCAGGATGCACTTCCGTGCAAATCTCAAGTAAGTACTCCTGTCAACGATGAGATCGACTTTAGAATATCATTTGATGAATTTGACGATGAGGATTACACATTAATTTGTGACAAAAACTCGTATTCTTATAAAACGATTTCTGTCAACAACTTGAAAACGGATTCGGAGAAAGATAATGAAAAAGCCGGTATACCTTCCTTTCCGCCACCCGAGCCTACGACCATTTATGTTGATGATTTAGACTTCTTTAAAGATTTTGAGAATGAATTGCCAGCCATTGTTTACAATGATGCTCGAACGTCTAAATCTGATTACTTAACTGAATAGACTTTAAGCCCTCGGTATAACAATGAATCTGATTTAAATGATGAAACATTATTGTCTGAATATAATGTAGTTGGACAAAACATTTTGTACTTTAATGATCTATTCCCTTTCAACGTTATTCATCCCAATGATTTAAAATCGGACGAGGATAATGATAATAAAGAAATCGATATAATACAGTCTATAAAGGGTAATGAAATTATACTTGGGACAAGTGTGCTTTCTGAAACGAGTCGCGATAAAGTCACTAAAACTTTCAGAACGGGAAGTTTTGTCATAAACTTAAAAGTAAAAAAAGGTGATTTTGAGATATTACATAAATGGAATGCTATTCTTTCTCATTATGAATTTATATGTGCCGTTTGGCATTCCATTCGACCCTAAGCGGTATTATAAGGATTGTAATTGTGCGATAATGTTGTGGAGGCGAAGGTACATTTTCTTTGCTTTGTATTAGGAAAATTGGTCTCCAAGGATGGATACGGCGTATTAGGGCAAAACCTATACGGCGTATACACTGTTTTTAACTTACATTGACTAAGTTAACAAAATTCACCAATACGGCATATTATGTAAACCTCGATACGACGTATTGAGTTTGGGTATAAAAACTCAATCAATACGTCGGATCTGTTTTTACCAAAAACTTCTCACCACACACACACACAAAATTTACAACTAAAATTCCTTGAGATCATCCCTTGTTCTTAATTCGTAATAGAACTCTCCTTTATCACAATCAAACGGTAATAATCCTTCCTTTTTTCTTTTTGATTTACTATTTTGATTCAAATTAGGGTTAGGGTTTGGTTTAAGAATTAGGAGATATACCTTTGTTGAATGCCTCTTGCTCCCCCCTGAATAGATGTTAGTAGTTTTAGGAGTTTTAATTGGGTTAAAATGGGTAAACAGGGGAACCCCCTTTTCGTTTGCATATTGCAGATCAATACGGCGTATCCATTAACATAGAAACGACGTATTGACCAATTTTTTACCAAATTTTAAAACCTTAATACGGCATATTCGTTAAGTTGAATACGGCGTATTGATGAGAAAAGGATCATAAGTTTTAAAACCCATACGCCGTATTAGGGCAAAATCTATACGCGCGTATCAAGTATATTGATCCTTATACGGCGTATCCATTTATGAATACGCCATATCCACCCTCATAACAGAAAGTTAAAAATTCTATAATCTTTGTGCTTTTGTCGTTAATTTCACAGATATGACATCCTTACCACCACGTGAGCAAAGACACCCATTTCTTAGGTACCAAGGTCTTGAGTATACTGATGCGGATATTGCCGAGTTTGAGGAGAGGTTAGAGAGGATTACAGTCGGGAGATACATAAGGTTCAGGTTGTGGATTTTTTGGGGATGCTCGAGCTTATAAGGGATGGTTTATTTGCTTGGATGGTTATGGAGCACTGTGATGATGTTGGCGTAGTTGTATTCACTAGTCAAGCCTGAGGGAGGCTGTTTGATACTAGGGGACCTCTGATTAGGGAGCTCATTCTGGAGTTCCTTAGCACGCTTAGATTTGGTGAGGTATTGCTTGACTTGGATGCTCCTGGTACTATTCAGTTTCAGTTAGGTAGAGCCAGGAGACGATTGAGTTGGAGGCAGTTTATTCTGGCCTTGGGATTACATACCGGGGAGGAGATGGAGTCCTCTGGTTTTGCTAGACATTAATATAACGGTTGAGAGTGAGAGGATGATCCATGGTAAGGGAGATCTACATGATTATTGGAGGGGTATTTCTACTGATGGAGATTTCTTGGGACCTCCCCCTTCCTACACTTTGATTAGAGATCTCGTGTTAAGACTTTGCCATAGGATGATGGCACACAGTATTGCTAGGAGTAGTTAGCCACCTGAAAAGGTAACCGTGACTGATTTGTTTTATTTGAGAGGGCTGGATGTTAGATCAGTCAACATCCCTTACTTATTAGCCCGATATCTGAGGAGGTTTGCTGCTGGGAGGAAGAATGGGGATCATATGTTTGGTGGGTAGTTTGTAGCTTGATTGGCTGAGCATATTAGACTTCTGACTACGGAGATACTTAGAGGATCGATGGTTATTACCCCTGAGATTCCGATTATTGATATGGGTGAGCTGGTGAGATTACAGATCTGTATGGAGGTTGATGATACATGGGCTTGGGTGGCCATAGGACCAGAGAGGCAGCCCGATGCTGTGGCTGGTGCCCCTGGGCTAGCTCAGGATGCCCCTATTATTGATGAGGGTGGCCAGGCTGATCCGGCACCCGTACAAGCACCACCACCACCAGCTGCTGCCAGTACCATGCCATAGAGGATGGCCAGATTAGAGGAGGATGTACATAAGATTCGTGGGGCATTGACTGAGCAGCGCGAGGTGATTGACATGATGGCTCATGATTTTTCTAGGTTCAGTACATGGGTTGTTACAAGACTACACGGATGATGGACAGGGCAGGAGTTACCTACGTGTCATATTCTGAGACCCATGTACCTTATCAGAGACATCAAGTCAGACAGAGGACTGGCGAGGCCAACACCTTCGCAGCACAGCAGGACCCACAACAGTCAGACCCATGATCCTCCTATCCCTATCTTTTGTCTATATCTATCTGTACATTTATTATTATTCATGTCATGATGTATCTAACTATTAAATAGGTTCTTATATTTTTGCATATATATCATGCTATGACGTTTTGGTTTGTCTGCGTTTGATAGAATCAAGCCTGGCAGTAAGTTCAACACCATAGCTCGTGAATATATTTCAGAAACAAGTGCAATACCCAATTAAGAAAGTTGAATATTTCAAATGTAGAATCTGAAGACAAGTCTAACTTAAAGACTTTGCTGTAAACAAAAGTGCTTCCTGGGAGACAACCTGGATTGTTATTTAATTTTATCGAGTCTGTCTTCCCAGACATCAATACGGCGTATCCGCTCCATACCATACGGCGTATTGATTGTCTGGACGTTATCAATCTTTATTTTTTATTGCACTTTAAAAACATTATTGTCAGTTCTGGAATACAGCTTATTCATTAATTTGATACGGCATATCCACCAGACTGACCCGTATTTAGTTTGTTTAGTTTAGTTTAAATTAACCGTATATGCCAAGATAGGAATGCACGTTTTTCCTATTTTACACAGGACCTCGTGAAAGAAATATCAACGAATATTGGTGGAGAATTTACAAATCTAGAGATCTTGAAGTGTTGGAGTCTTGAAACCTTAATACGGCTGTTCAACACACAATCTTGCTCATAAACACAAATTGGAGAATCTACCAAGCAAATATCAGGGGAGTTTCTCATTTTAATTCTTTTTAATTCCCATATTTTTAATGTTTTATCTATACAATGAGGACGTTGTATAATTCAAGTGGGGGATGGAATTAGAATGTTTACTTGTCCTAATTTTCACACTAAAATGCTTAAATTATGCTCAAATTTAATTTTTTTTTCAAGCATACTTTTGTGAAATTACTTGATACATAACCCGCACACAATAACCCTTGTTAGTTATTGTGAGGATTCAACCTTATCCGTTTCCAAATGTTTACCCAAATTCCACAAAATATGAGTGTGCGGTAGCCCCCCCCCCCCCCCCCCCCCCCCCCCCCCCCCCCCCCCTTGGCCGGAGGCTGATGTCTGGAGTGGAATTATAAAACTTGGCTTGGTATATCACTTGAGACCACAATAATGAGTATTATGGATTTAATTGGAGTAACTTGTTTACATTGGTAAAATTTTAGGATTACACCCAAATTGCCTATCCATGTTGTTTATTAACTAACTACACCAGTTAGTTAACCTCTAGTTTAAACCCTTTCCACTCTCGCCTTTAGAGTGAAGATCCACTTAGAACAACCAGTAGAGCCAATCCTTTAGGAATTACACCAATTATTTGTTTCGTTACACCCTTACACCTTAACCTACCCTGTTAGATTAAGTTTAATTTACAGTTGCTAGTTGCTTAAAGTGTAAAGTTTGTATTTCTCGAGTCTTGTGTTATTTTCTATCTTTGGTGCGGTTGGATATTTGCACATTGCAAATGGGAATGTATATTATAGCCAAAACTCATGTGATTTTACTACCATCATAATTATTGGTGAGTCCGAAGAACAAAGAACTATCGAAGAAATTATCTGAAATTATTATGATTGTGAAGATGGTGAAACTACTCCGAGTTTCATATATAGTTAGATTGAAAAAAAATCAAAAAAATGAGAAAAAAATGCAACAAAAAGAAAGAGAAGGAAAATTTGAAGATAATCGTTTCGCAAAGCAAGAACGAAAGGTGTTACATGAAGGATCGATTATTCTTTGAAACAAATCGACGATGTAGAGTATTGTACAAAGTGGAAGATATCACCACTTACCTTGTAGAGTATGTAAAGTTTGGGATGATTGGGAAGTTGACCGTTACGGGAACGCCAACTTATGTTGATCTATGATCGTTGTAAATAGTCGTGTCTAAATCATGGTAACGGTCCAGAAAAAGTGTCTAGCAACTTGTACTTTAGGCTTAATCTATTAGTTTCTTGGTTTTTATTTAACAACAATTTACTTCCCTCTCACCTAATGATTAGCCGCTGGTTTTACGTGGATGAGGACTTGTTTGAGCATGCATGTCTATTCTGTCATTACGGCCATGTATGCATGTCTTAGCTGCCTCGTTGGTTTACGACTTTTGGTGAAAGTTAGAAGGTTCCTACCCTATATCATTCTTCATCCTAACCGTTGGTTAAATTCGAATAAGGATGTGATTGAACACACATGTCTATTCCGTCGTTACGGCCATGTATGTGTGCTTTAGCTGCCTTGTTGGAGTGGTACTTCTGGTGAAAGAGTGTAGAAGGATCAACCGTAATCCTTTCCATACAAAAACCCATATTAACCTTTATAAACTTGTTACTCCTTGGCTTTAGTGGTGGAGATGTGTATTCTTGCCAAGCTTATGATAGAATACTCGTCATGATTGAGCAATAGATTAGTTGAGTGATTTGAGTGTTTTCATCTTCCTATTTCGTGAGGTGTTTGGTTGTGTACTTGTAATAGATCAAATAAATGCATTAATGGAAAATATCCTTAGGGATACATTTTTATAAACTTCTAAAGGCTACATGAGGACAAGTAGGATTCAAGTGGGGGATATTTGATGACATCAAATAACGTCTATTTTATAGCATCATTTATCCCATGTTATTAACCCATTTTGTATAGTTATAGCAAAGAATTGTTACTTAATCGTTTATATTTAAGAATTGCAGTAATTCTGGAGTACTTGGTAAATATTAGCAAAAGGCGCATATTCTAGAGCTTAAATGAAGATATTTTGAAGATTACTATTCTGAAGACCAATACGCCGTATCCATTAAGGAAGATATGGCGTATTCGTGCCTGCACTCACCAACTGCTACCACAAAAGGAATAAGCTCAATACGCCGTATCCAAGAAAATGTCAAAATCGTATATTGAAGATTATGTTGGTATATTCTGGGAAGTTATAAACGTGGTTCCCTACTCTAAGATACTCTGCAAATACGCCGTTCTAACCTTGATACGCCGTATTCAATACGGACTTCCAGACACTTATAAATAGAAAACTTCCAAAAATAAGTTTTACGTTTGCTAAATTCATATTCTCGATTTACCGAAACCTAAAAGTCGATTTTCAGAGGAGAAAAAGAGCAGAAGTGGTCGAGCATCGCTTCAATTTCCATAGGAGACAACGGTGTAATGTCATATACTTTAGAATAAGCGTTAGTTTTTGGTATCATTCGTTAACTCGGTTAGTTTTACCTTGGCATAATAATTGCTTTGTAATTATTTTGTCGTTTGATGGTAATTACCTTCGGGTATTAGCCATTATTATGAAGATCTGAATGTTTGGTATTTGTTTATCTTGATTTCTTAATTTATCATTGAATGCTTTTTTATGTTTATCAATTTATACTTGTTTACGCGCTTTTGTATGCAACCTATCATTCAACTGGATCTAGTGATACGGACCAAGTAAATCTAGAGTCTAGGATAGCTCTCCATATAGTAATTATACATCTAGAATCATAGGATCACAAATATTGTCCTTTTAAATCTGTGTCTAGGATACGCTTCAGGCTTAACTAGTTAATTGGATATTGCCAATGGTTTATTGATCGTGTTGACTAGAAGGTGAACCTAGATAATTCAACAAATAACGTTCTAATTCTATTGGATAGTTGAACAAATTGACTACTAGTGTATAAATCGCCATTGAGCGGTAAGTGGGTAAACTCTCTATGAGCTATGGTTTAACAAGATCACAATTGCTTTTATTTAGAATTGAATATAATAGAATTAACATAGATTAGCTAACCAAGATATTAATTAAATTGATAAATTTAACCTCGCCTCAAGTGTTCGACACCCTACTTACCACGAAACTACTACCGATCGGGTACACTGCCTGTTAAAGTGTTCTTTTTGGTTTAGTCAGAAAAATATATATTTAAAACTTGAATCAATAAAATATACACCACACAATGACACATCAATAGCCGATTCACCTGTGTCTACGTCTATTGACCAAGATGCACCATCATCAAGTATCCCATCAATACAAGATCAAGAACATTCTCCTATTATTTCTCAAGGTGTTAAAGAATCACCTAAAACACCACTATTTCATGATGATCCTATTCATGAATCTCTTCATGAAGACTCGACTTCTCAAGGATCATCATCTATTGTGAGACCATCTCACACTCCATTTGAACTTATTGGTAGATGAACTAAGGATCATCCAATAGCAAATGTGATTGGTGACCCTTCTCGTTCATTCTCCACCAGAAAGCAACTCAAAACCGACGCCATGTAGTGTTACTTTAATGCCTTCCTAACTTCTGTAGAACTGAAGAACTTCAAACAAGCAATGACATGCAAGAATAAATTCATGAATTTGAAAGACTATAAGTTTGGGAATTGGTGTCGTGTCTAGATAAAGTCATGTTGATCAAACTTAAATGGATTTATAAGGTCAAGACAGATGGATTTAGCAGGGTACTAAAGAATAAGGCTAGATTAGTTGCTCAAGGATTCAGGCAAGAGGAAGGAATTGATTTCGAGGAATCATTTGCACCGATTGCAAGAATAGAGGCCATCCGTATCTTCGTAGCAAATGCCGCCCACAAGAATATGACGATCTTCTAAATGGACGTCAAAATGGCTTTCTTAAATGGTGATCTCTCTATGTTTCTCAACCAGAAGGATTTGTTGATCAGGAATACCCATCGCATGTATACAAGCTAAAAAAGGCCCTTTTACGGTCTCAAACAAGCACCACGTGCATGGTACGGCATGCTGTCAAGTTTCCTCATTTCATAACATTTATCCAAAGGGGCATGTAACATTCCGTATTTTCAGGTCATTTACGACGTCATCTATTTTACTAATTAATTTTTTTCTTCGTACGCGTTTAATTTTAATTCTTATTATATAGTAAAATCGCGTAAACTAAAAATCAACAATTAATGTAAACGGACACCAAACGAATTAAAGTTTTCGTCAAGCAAGT